>WBMW01006209.1:1083018-1115816 GCA_013396635.1 Penelope pileata | reverse complement strand
AAGAAATAGACTTTTAAACAAAGTGGGTTTCATACCCACAAATTCCTGCTTTGTACCATGTAGGTAGAATTTAGATCAGTTCTTCAGTGGGGCCAGAAATTCATCCCAAAGATTTAGGGCTCAATCCAGAAAGCTTTTACTCATGAGTGATCCTTGCTCATGTGTCCCAATGACTTATGCCAGCTTGTCACTAATTCTAATAGAAGTGCTATTTCCTTAGCTTCTGTACATATAATCACAGCTGAGCTGCAAGAATTTCTTAGGCTAAGTGATGCTTCACATCAGAACCAGAAAAGCAGTCACTACCACAAATTATCTGGAATTTCCTGTGTCTATTCAAGTCATAAATGAAAAAATAAAATCAGAAGCATCTAATTAAAACTATACTCTGTATTTGGAATCACTGTATTAATATATAATTTTAGACTTAGTTATGAGGAAGGCACAATACAGTGCTGCCTACTGGCAAAAATAAGATGATTTAAATCTCCATACTTTGGAAAATATATGAACCAGCCTAAATTTCTCATAATTAAAGTAGGTAATAAAGTTCCATTTTAATAGAAGAAACTAATAGTGGGTGATGTTTTTACAGATGATATGTAGCTGTGTTCTCCATATTTTTTGTAAAGTAATCAAGTAAAGCATTTGCTTTGAGGCCTTAAATAAGATATGAGAATGCAATAAAATACTGACTATGGCTTTAAAAATATTTATCCTTTCAAAATACCTCTCACAAACAATACAGAAATAAATGGCATGCATGAAACAAGAAATTCTGGCTCTCCACTTCAGCAGATATTTTGTTCTTTCTTTCCTTAGTAACCCAATGGAATGGAACCAAACTTGAGTCCTGCCTGCTCATAAAACATTTACTCTGGTGTTCCCAATTGTGTTACAACTTCTCTGGCAAGCAAATACACAGTGCAGACTAGCAATAAAGTGTGCTCCAAATAGTGAATGAAATAGTGAATGTTCCAAAGGTACATTCACCTCTGATTGCTGGAAACAGAATCACAACTGTGGTTCTGATGAGGCTCTGCTCATGAGGACCACCAAAGGCATTGGAGGAAAAAGAACATAAAAGTTATGTACTATATCTGCATATAAAATCTTTTGGCTAAGCTTATCTTTGGAATGAAAATCAAGAGGTCATTAAGGCTGTATTTTTTTTCCTCGAAAAACATAGGTGATTATTTAAACTCTATAAGGTACCCAGCTGTATTCTGGTTATCCGTTGATCTCAATGAAAAGCAGCCTCTGGGACTGGGTCCAAGACATCTGACTTGCAGGAGGACCCTTCAGCACAAACAGCTACAGGTCCAGTGCTGCATTAGAAAAACTGAGTTTGAAACTCCATTTATTTCTCCATATTTGACAGTTCCAGTCTGATTTGAACCTCAGTGAGAAAGCTGAAGGTTGATAACATGTCACAGAATTCAGAAATATTTCATCTGTAAGGAGCTAGCTCTCAGCGTGGCAGGACGTGATGAGGCTGAATCACACGTTTTACGCCAGAATGTATTTCCTGCAGTGGCACCTTTGGCCCCCAGATGACATCAGTGCTTTGGAAGACCAAAATTTTCTTCTCTTTGAGCAGTATCTGAATCATAACATTGACTACATTCGTGATTTTAATTTTGTAGAACTTTGAACAGGAAGAAGGGTTGAAAGGCCTTGGAAGGCCTTGCTTGTTTGGATTTTTGCAGTTCAGTATGGACAAATGAGTTACAGTATAGCCTTTTTACCCAGTAGAGTATAATTAATATAGCAAAATAATTAAATTTCTTGTTTGAAAACATAGGCTAAGAATCAAAGTTATTTTGCCATCACATATTTCGATAAGCCACCCAGAAACAGTTCAAGAGCAAACAAGATAACAGGCTGAGCTGGATGAATTGTTCTGGGCATCATATCTTGTGCCTTCCTACCACCCTTCCTAAGGACTGTAGCCAGCAACTGTCAAGAAATCAGGAGAAAGTACCTCTGCATTAGATGTGCAAGTTCTTAAGTACTCTATAAAGGGATATAATGAGTCTTTCGTGAATGTATTTTTCTACCCTGCTGTACAAACCAAATTGCTGAAAGGATCCAGGCAAATGCTGAAGTTAACTCTGTCTTCTGAGTACACCTGTGTCTGATGCTACCCCTGAATCTGAGGTATGTGGCCATTCCTGTCACTTGTTCACATAAGGATTTTCAGCAGTGCAAAAGGATCAGTAAGGAACATAAATTCATGTTGTGGGCTATGACTTTGGAGAATTCAAGGCTGCTAACTGTTATATAGCACCTACTACTCTTGCAGTGGTCTGAGAGGTTTCCACCTTGCACGCAGCTCCCAGATAGAGTAACTCTGATGCTTCTGGCCTGTGGTTCATTAGGTTAATTGGGACTAACGTTTGCAATGAAACTGAGCTTTGGAAGGATGTAAATGCTGTCCAAAGTGAATGCTCAAGATGGCAGCTACTTTCAAAGAAAGATATAAAAGCTATTTTTGAATAGTCTTAATAGTATAAAATTATAATAAAATCAACTATTTGAAAAATCTCTAACTTTTTAAACTTTTCACTTAAATTGTGAAGTATGTATATTTTTAACAAATACAGAAAAAAAGTGATACTTCCATATTAACTATATTTAATCTTACCTCTTAGGTGACAGATTGCCTTAAGGAATGAATTGGCACTAGTCCATTAAAGTTAGTGCAGCTACATCATTTCACACCTTCTCAGAGCTTAATCCATAAAAATAAAATATTATTTCAGAAATCATTAAAAAGTGAAAGATATTCCTGGCTGTACATCTCAAGCCATTGTACGCAGGGTAGCTGCCAGCACTGATGTTATTCAAAGAGATTTTGAAGTTTTAGTGATGATTAACAGCACTTAACATATTTAATCTATTACACATGCATGCACATTACTTCCATTGATGCTAATGTGGCTTATACATTTCCTATCTTGGAGATATAGAGTCCTTTAAAAGTGCTGTTATTCATTTTCTCTCTCTATGAAGTCTGACTTGGTAAAATTACAAATGTATAAAAATCTCCTGCAGCTTTGACTCATGTTAGTTCAGAATCTTGTGCATTAGGATGATGATGGAAAGGGTGGAAGCCTGACTTCTCCCTACGTGTACAATTAGTGATGCTAAAGCATAATAATACCTACAACACTTTAACCTTTGGATCAGAATCCCAGATTTGAATCTATTCCTAGAGGCCAGAAAGCAAAGTGTCATTTTTATCTGCTTTTTGAACTCCCTAAATAATTTCAAAGAAAAACAATTCTCCTGACAAGGCAACAAATCCCTGCATCCACAGCAGGCATTGGCACCAAAAGGCATCACAGCACCTGATCTACTGGTGGTTGCTCCCTGTAATTTGTGCATGCATCCCTCTGCAGCACAGCAGGGGTACAGATCATCTTATAACAAGCCTCACGAGGTGCAGCACGTTAGTAAGGGGGTTGCAAATGCTGGCCAGGAAGGAAATGCCAGCATTTGCCTATCTTACTTTATGTTAGTCCAGGGTCACCTGAGAAATTGTCTGATAAAACACCTTCCTATTTTTTTTTCCTTAAAGGGAAGCAAGGGTCAAATTTTTGCTACTATAAATGAAAGGTAGTAGACCACTGCTCATTGTGGATAAAACGTACCCACCAAGCTCAGTTCCACCCTTCCTTCCAGGGAACTGAGATGGAATCCCAGAAACAGGCCCTTGTTCCCAGGCCACCACTAGTCTGATGACCCCTGTTGAAGCTTTTCAATTCTCAAGAAGAGAGAGATTTAATGTTTGCAGGGTGTCACATTCAGGGTACAAGTCTGACACATGATCAGTTGGGGAAGGATTACATGTACAGCCACTTATCAGAGCCAACATCTGCCTGTCAGAGCTCTCTCAAGGACTTGCACCAAAACAGATTCACAGATACCTGCCTGTCAGATACCCTCCAGGACTTTCAGTGAAACAGGTTCACACAGTCAAAAATAGATCATTTACTGAAGCAACAGATAACAGGTTCAAAATTGCCACTGATAAATTCACTTTGTGTTACCACTAATATCAAGGCTGGCCAGTAATTAATTAACAACTCACCCAGGTGTCATCTGCAAACATGGGCATAATATCTTAGCATAAGGAACATCCCTTCTGATAGAGCAAGCTGAGCCCAGCATTGGCAGAGGCTGGATTTATACTCTTAATGAGGTGGGACTGAATCACATGTGCTGATAAGCACCTTAACAAGGCTTGTTGTGCTGTTAATTGGGGGTGGGCCAGGGCCTTGTTTGGTATAGAGGTGGGGTGTCCCTTCTAGCTTTACTGAAATGACATTTTCACTGAAATATCAGACTGTGAGGCTTCCAGCCCACTGCAGGCATCACTCAGTCACAACAGTCACCAGGCCATAGGCCTTAGGGTGAGTGCACATCTCCACACTGGTCAGGTTGCACAAGCAAGTTGCTCAACTACTTTCTTTTGTTCAAGCTCAGTGCAAGATAACAACATTGATTAAATCACATTCTTGCTTGAGCTGCAATTGTCTGCAAGCCTGATGATTTCCTACACACGGGATGGAGCAGAGTCTTACCTTGAGAGGCATTCCAAGATCTCTTGTTTACATGCAGTTTGAGGCAGGTGCAGTTGAGACATTAGCTGATAAAGCAAACAACAATTAATTCAGTACATTTCCTACATAAATACTCAATTTTCCTCACAAATTTTATATTTTACTGGTATCAGTGGGGGACAAGAAGTAACTGGATCAGTGTGTGCTCTTTTAGCTTTATCAACGACATGAAATACTTACCTGAAACCCCTCCAGAAACTGTTTTCTCAGTTTACAGTGAAAAGTTCCGATTATTTGTTCTGAGTAAGGAATGGCCAACATCTACTTTAAATGTAACAATGTGAAATGTATTACAAGAGTTAGATAAGAAAAAGACCTAGAGGTCTGATTCTTAGATTGTCAGGATGTAAAGTACTGCTCTGAGTTTGCATGCGTAGTGATTGCAGATGCCAATTGGGTAACAGAAAATATGCAAATGGATATTTAGGCTGCAATTACCTGATTGGGATGCAAAGACATGGGAATTGCTTAATCAGTTTAGGAAAGCAAATTACACATGTAATTTATGTACTGCATATCTCAACTACATGGAAATCAATCTCTTGAATTATCTAATCTGGGGACAATGAGTGCCTGTTCTGTGATATATGTAATATTATCTCCTACCTTTAAGATCCCTGCACTTTGTTCCATAAATCTTATATCTTTCATCCACAGAAAGTTTCCAGCAGGGCTTTTAAATATAAAAGAACAGTAAGAAGCTATGATGATCATATCTATCACGTTATTTATGAAGTGTAAATCTGTAATATGTGGTTGTAAAATGGTTTGTGCTGTTCCTGAAGCAAAAACCCTGTGGTGGTCATTTTTTCAGTCAGATTCAGGCCTATGTCTTGCATTGCTCCAGGCGGATTCAGGACCTGGAGGAGTAAACATTTGCCATCCATAGATTTGTTGATCTCTCTAATTTGGAAATTTTGCTGCCTTCGGATTTCTTCAAGCCCTACTTTCTTTCTGAGACCAGATACACAATATTGTTTAAATGAATTCAGCTGATGTGACTTCACAAGATTAGCAAGAAACTATATTAATAGTTATCAATCCAAAGGAAGACCATTTCTGTTCACAATGGGAAGTGCAAAGGGCAGAATGTTTTTCTTGTGGTTTTTTTTTTAATTTATTTATTTAGAGCAGAAAGCATGAAAAATGTCTACAGATGCAAGAGTTGGAGAAATCTGTGCCTATATTTCTATTTCAAATGTGACTCAAGTATACGAGAACCCTGAACTCTCTGACTCATCCCTGCTCACATCCTACCTGTTTAAATTTCATCCGGGAATATTATATAATACTGACTGAATAACATTTGTATAATTACTTATATGGCAGTGAGGTATATTTAGGTGGCTTTCTGAACATAGAAGCTAAACAATAAATGTATATATCTTGCAGCAGTAAAATTTACATTTATTTATCAGCTGTCAATTCATTGACTAGCTAGTTTTGTGTAACATTTCCATTCAACTGAAAGAGAAAATAGTTCAGGCTGCTGGAAATGTTTCACCTCTTTATTTAGTATTTTTGCCTCTTTCAGCATGCTTAAAGTTTTGCCATCAAATCACTACAATTTGGAGTTACTTAGCATTAATTAATGTGTCAGTGTAAATAGATAAAAAAACTGAGTGGGAAGCTCCACTTCAGAGACTTAACTATTATTCCTTGAGGTTGATATACCCTATTTTAATATGATCATTAGCTCATTTTACTTCTATTAAATGCAAACATACTCAAAGAAAGAGCATTTCGACTCAAATCTTACAGATTTGTTCCTTGATTTATCCCAGTGGAATTTAGAAATTCCAGCTCCAATCTGGGAAGCCAAAGGATGTGTTTCACTCTGGGGCCAGGATAATCGTGACTTTCATCGCCTGGATTAAAAAATAATAGAACTGTACATATTATCATCCTCTGTATTACCCTTCTTGCCAAAGCAGAACTGTGGTCATATAAAAATCTCTCTGACATTTTTCCTGGTACTTGAAGAGATGAGCACTCTGCTGCACTCCAAAAATACTAAAATAGATCAACCACTGAGTTTTTGTAAGTTCATAACAGACTCTAACAATTTAATAAGTTTTCTAGTGCCAGCCTCAACTCTTCTTCCAGCTACAGCTGATATAGCACTGAGAGCTCTTCTTATTTTTTAATGGCTAAATCAATTTCTTTTAGTCTTTGCAATACTGTTAGATCACCCTGCATGACAGTTTAGAGTAAGAAAACTGAAAAGCATACACCACATGGAAACCCAGCCCTTCCCCTTCTCCCTGCTGTTCTGTGCTTGCAAATATAATTGATTTGGCAACAGTCATAGCTGCGTGTTGACTGGGTCTTCCCACAGAACTGAAGAAGCATCTGGGAGCTTCGCCAGATACCTCTCCCAGCACTTCTGAACGTGTGGAAAGACATGAGGAATTTCTCCATAGCCAGGTGCAGCTTAGAGACCGCTCAGCAGCACTGCAAGGCTGGTATTGCTCAGGGTCTGAAAGGATTGCTTGTGCCAGGGCTCTGTGTTACTCACAGGATTTTCTTCTTGTATCTTTCAGAACTGTAGACCACGCTGAGGCAGTTTCAGCAAAAAGTCACCCAGTTTTACAATGTACTCCCAACTAACCCCAAACACTTATACTTTGATACGTTCTGATTTTCTTTGTGAAAGCATGTCTTTCTCCTTTTCCCCATAAAGATGCAGCTCATGCCATTTTCTAAAATTGTCCGAAGCTATTACCATATACACAACAAAAAATCAGAGACTCCTTGGAAATGCCTGATGAGAAAAACCTCTGGTTTACCTCCTCCCCTTTCCCTCAGTGGGCTCAAGTGAAACAGTTTCCTCTCTCTATGATATTGTGAGAGTCAATATGTAATCATAGGAAAGCCCTCACACAATAAGATTCTTACAGAGCCCTGCAGGCTCAAATAAATGGTGAGGTCCTGTTCTCCATATTTATTGCAGTGTGTTATCTACCAGAACATCATCTGCACTACAAGAAGGCAATGTTTGTCCCAGAGGAACATCTGCTGCTGACTTTGGAGGCCCCATTGGCACACCTGGGAGGTAGGTTAGTTTTGTGCACTGAGAGCCAGAAATTTATTTCCTTCCTAGAAGTTAGCTGACAGATTCTCAAATGGCATAAGTTGCCCTGGTTCTGCTGAAGTCAGTGAAGCTTCAACAGTTTGCACCAGTTGGGAAGTGCCTAAAACTGAGAACATTTATTCCAGCTCTGCTTCTGCCCTTTAATCCAGGATTTCACTCTGCTCAGCCAGGTTAGAAGTTCTATTGAAGACTGGGGCCCCTCAGATAGGATCAACTTCTGATTTACTAAAGAGATTTTTTTAAGATGAATGATTATAGGAAGGGGGAAGACTATTAAAATATCCAGAGGTCTGCTCTTTGTCAATCTGTTTGCATGCAAAAGGACAGAATAAGAACTGTTCTGTCAATATGTATTATATCAGATATTTAAGAACCATTCCTTGTAAACTGGCATGTAAAACCGTTTGATTTTGGATCAGATGGTTTTTACTATCAGATTACAAGTGAAATCTGCAAATGGCAAAAAAATATGCTTAAACAACAGGACAATGCATGTTGCAATTGCGGTAAAATGAGGAAGTTGAATAGCAGATAATTGCATACAAAGTACTTTAATGCTAACTGCCTACGCTAAAAAAAATTTGCAAAATTGAGTTTATAATTGTAATTATTAGTAAACATGAAATAGTGATTATTCTTGGAGAAACTTGTATGTTTTTTCACGGTTCTCTAGCTTCTTTCTCTGTGACTAGTAATTAAGGGTTATTGTGCCCCTTGTGCACAGAGGATTCAATCTCTCACATTGATTTTTTTTCTAGCGTTTATATAAAATATTGTACATTTCTGCTGAGCTGTCACTCATGAATATGGACATTTTTAGTCGCACCTAATTCGCAAGCAACACAGTGGATCCAGATCCAACAGCCCTGAGTTTTATTCCTGAACCTTTTTCTCAGTGCTGACAGTTTTATAAACATTATTTAGTGTATTTTTTAAGTGTGGACAGTGCAATATTTGCAGTCATGCCATATGCCAGCACACAGGATAGAAAGCTACAGCACAAGAGAAGAACAATCTGCTGCATAAGGCTCATTTCCTGCCATTTTTTCACAGCCCTGTACTCTTGTTTCAACACTTGCATTTATACTTGCTTTCACAGTGGGGGAACTGCAGCTACAACTCCCTTGTTTTAAGAAGTCTGCAGTTCTCGCTCAGCTGTGGAGAGCTGATACAGCAGGGCATTGCCAACAGCACACGGGAGCTGCAGGCTTCTGCTGAACCCAGCAGCTCCTCCTGAGTTATTCAGACTCCTCCAATAGCTTCACCACTTTTACACAGCATAAATGAGACTCATCCTTTGAGCTGTGCTCAACATAAATCAAACCCACAACATTAATGCCATTATTCACACCCATGAAGGGAGAACTAGCCCTGTCGGTTCTTTTCATGCACACAGAAATCTTGAAGTATTATTTTTAATGCTGTAGATTAATGACAGATCTCATCTGTGACAACAGACCTGTTCCTCCTTCCTCCCCTCTCAAACAATACAAGAATGACCCGTATTTGCTCTTTTGAAACAGCCATATGGCCAGCAATATGCTACTACATGTGTCCTTTTCTTTTTTCCTTCTCTTTTTTCTCACACAAACACAATGCCACAGCAATTTCACTCACTGTGAAAATGCCACATTTCCCCTATTAACACTATTTGGGTAGTAAGCTGTAATTTAGCTTCTTTCTGCCAACAGCTGCAGCTGCACGGCTGAAGCCAGAAGGTTACACACTCCGACAAAACTGGATGAGCATTTCCACAGACGTGGTGGAGCACATCTGGGATCAGGTACATTGGTTACATCAAGGGGACGTGAGTCTGCTCTGCTGGACCCTGCCTCTGACTGCGGTTTGCTGCCTCATGCAGAGCTCATCTAAGCCCATCTGTAATGCTTTTGTCTTATAGATATTCTCCATCGCAGTTCTTTCTAGGGCTACAGCTGTCACAGATGTGAAATGGGAAATGATCTCGAGGACAAACCTCATCTTGTCCAGGACGGGGGGAGTCTGCTGCAAGCAGAGCTGCTTTCAGCTGCCTTGTCTGAGCTTTCTGATGTGGGGGATAAAGCGCTCATGTTCTGCAACTTCAATGCCTCAACTGAAATTAAGTTTGTACAGCCAGTGGTGATGCACACATTCCCTCCCCTCCATCTCCTCAAATAAAATGAACAATAATTCATTTAATACATGGACTACAGTTGCAGCAGCTAGCATTAATATTGTCTTTCTCCTGTCAAACATGGTTAGTACACATAGATGGAAATAGTTAGAGCTCCAGGAGTACATCAGCACTCTGCACTGGGAAATCTAAGCAGCCCCCATTACTTTGTGCAAACTCCCACTGTCTGTTGGGAGACAGGATCCTCTACCAAGCCTAATCACTTTAGCTGCTGCCCTGTGAAAAGACAGGTGAGAGCACCACTTTCAGTCTTGCAGTCCCAGACTAGAGCCAACTTCTGCCACAAAACCAGAAATGGGTAGTGCTGATATAGATTTCAAAAAATCTCAGTTTTATTTATAGATAGTCTGGTTAAATTATTTATTATCCCTGTTTTATTAAACATAAAACACATTGCTTGTGAAAGAGAACAAACACAATCCCTTGTGGAAGATAATAAACATAATAAAACCAATCTGTGTGCAAGCAAAGCATCCTTTGTCTGGATGTTCTTTTATTTGCATCCTTGTGATATGAATCTGTCTTTCTGCTCTGATGAAAGATGATTTCTTTCTCTCTATCTCTCTTTCTCCCTCTTCCTCCTGCACTCTCCATTAGCACCATCCAAATCCCCCACATGGCATTAGAGGCTTGCTTTATTTATAATTAAGCAGTGATGCAGTCATATGTATTGTTGCACTTGAAAGATGCTCTCAGCTATGTTTGAAAACTAGAGATTCTGAGCAGGGTGCATTAAGGTTAATTACCTAATAATTTACAGTATTAAATGCAGCTGCAGACACTTTGATTTTCACTAATTGTGGCCCCGAACAAAGTAAATAAGAATTTGTTCATATTCAAGCACTATGACTGTCAAAAAACCTTCAAGGCATTTGGGATGTCCTCTCTTTCTCCTTGGCTTCAGTGGCACATTGGCAGCCCTCAGTAGGGCATCAAGCAGAGTACTGGAATGTCACCATATTCGTTTTATAATGATTTTCCTTTCTTAATATAATTCAGATGTCAAAAGTATGCCAGTTGACTGTTATTGAATTGTAGGATATCAAATGTGTTATGCTATGGAGGCAATACTAATAGGGTTTGATAATATTAGAAAGATGATTTTGAGGGTCCCAGGACAAAAAGTGGAAAGACAAGAAGCCACACATGTGAATTGAGAGCTAGAGAATCCCCTGAACTACAGGGTCTTGCTCTCTTTCCTGAGACTGTACAACAGCATATGGTTCAGGTCTCCAGGTAGAATAGATCAGTGTAGCTTCACTGATTTCATAGAAAACATTAAATACGAAAGGAGACGTGCTTAATTGTGCTAATATGTATATGCCATTCAATCCGTAAGCCTGCTATCATCAGTGTGTATTGCATGATGACAGCTGTCCTGTTAGGAAGACCCAGTCACCAGCCCTACAGCCCTTGCTCACACTCAGCCTTTTGAAGACATTCTCAAATCAAAGCATTTGCAGAGCTAACATTTCCAACTTCACGTCTCACAGACATCTTGATTTAGTGACTCTCAGCTGAGTACAATCAGCTCAGCCCTATAAAGGATGGTGAACCCTAATATCTATACAGGAAAGGACAGTAACATTCTGACCAGCCTTTGCGCTTGTCCCGTCTTAACTTCAGCAAAAATATTCAGTAATTCATGTTGCTATGATAATGCATTAATATCTTGCTCTGTCAGAAACATATTTTGGTTTCTTTGTTTTGTTTTGGATTTTTATTTTAGGTTAGCTATATCATCTGGAGCTCACGTTCATGACATTTAGTGGTGTAATTTCTTATTTTGTAGTTCAATTCTTGCTACAGTTTTCCTCTTAAATCCCCTATCATTAATTTTACCCCTTTACATAGCACCAGTGCAAGGATTTTGAGTCTCTGAATCCACAGTTAACTCACCCCTCCGCACAGGAGTGAGCTTCACTCAAGAGGTTTGAGAAGGGCTTTCTTTGTTCCTTCGAGCTTCATTTTCTGGCTCTATGTAGAGTGGCTGTGAAAGTATTTAGTATACTTTTGGATATTATAAATAGCTGTGTTTCACACCTTGTAGTAAGCTCACACATCTTTTCTATTAAATGTAGCTGGTGTGCAAAAGCATTAATTGCAGTTAATAAATATTAATGCTTTTAAGAATAAGCCTTACCAAGCTTCCAGCTTTCTGAGCTCAGGTTAAAGCAGCACGCAGAAACCATGAAGAGCGGAAACTGAAAACACCTCTCCTGAAAAGACGTCCGCCTTTCTTTACAAGGATAAAAAGATCAGACTTCAACATTTCATGCTGCAGATGGTCAAATGCTCCGCTTTCTGCTTCCTGTAATTCTTTTGGTGCTCAAAATCCATTCAGAAATTTTCCATTAAAGGTTTCTCAGAAGTCTCAGTTCAGAACGAAATGGCATTCTTCTTTCAGCTGGATCCCAGTCCAATCATTTGTATTAAAAACTTAGGTCCTTTCAATTTCTTACATAAGGAAACGATTTATTTGGTGTGCAGAGTCTCCTCACTAGAACCACTGTCTAACATTTCTTAAATTCTTTTGGAGAAAGCTGTAACAAAGTGAAACAAGGAGAATGTAAAGACATTTTTCTCTTTTACTTTTCCTTTTTTTTTTTTTTTCCTTTTTTTTAATACTGGAAAAAACTAGGGAAAAACAAAAAAAAAAAAAAGGATTAGGAACTGGCTAAAAATGGATTCTTAATTTTTTTACATACATTGAAAACAACATAATAAGGACTTAATAATAATTGAGGGTTTTTTGTGTTTTGTTTGTGATTTTCTTGGGAGTTTTTTTGGAGCTTCCTCACTTTAGACCTTTTCCTCCAACATTTTCTACAGGACATAGAAAAGTAGACAAGGAGGAGCTTACCACAGGCTCATAATTGTTCATAATTCCATCAAGGATAGAAGGAAAGAGGGACTTTTAAAAAAAACTACAGGAGATGCAAATCAAAAGCTCAGGGTCGATATCATAGCTTTTAATTAGCTAACTAAAGTTGATTAGAAAAATATTCTAGAATGTATACAGGGGGCTTGAAAAGTGCAAAGAGCTTTAACATATTATAAAACTTCCGCTATTAAGGATCGAAAGCCCCTAATTCATGAAGATTCATTCTAAACAAAATTGTTAAGCAAAGAGTGATTTACTGAGAAGAGACCTTAGCAAACCAGGCAGTCGCTTCATCTTTAAAATACTGTTGTTCCATCCACTGTTGAACTGTGCCATCTTTATATTTAAAGGGAAATCAATATCATTGATTAAACAAAATAAAAGCTATTCCATAAGAAACCATTACTAAATCTAGCTCCTGGAAAAATACACTTTTTTTTTAAATCAAACTGATAAAAATCAGTTTGAGCTTCGTATAACTAGACATGATGACTAAAGCGCACAATGAGAAGCAGAGAACTGCACATTTTATCAAGGAAACATATGACACTGGTTTGAAACACTGCTTGTTTCTCATGCAAGCATCTCACTGTAGCAAGCAATTTGCTGGGGGCTTTTATTTAAGTGTAACATTTTAATGGATTTTTTTTTGCTCTTCCAGAAGATGCATAGAGCAGTCAATCACATTACTGTCAAAAACCTAACCACAATAAAATAGCCAGCTTAGTGCAGTTCTTGGAGGCCCTCAGATTTAGTTTCGTATATCTTCATGATGTGGTTGTGGGCTCCCATTCCATAGCACTTACACCAAACACCTTTTATATTGGAAGGAAATTTAGCAGTGCCGGCACTGCTGACAGAACTAAAGGGCTATTTTTCAATTTTAGTAGCGCCATTCCACCCTAGCACTGAATTCCTGTTTTAATAGTTTTATCAGTCTTACAGTAGCTGGCATTAGATAATTAAACTGGCATCTAGATCACCAGTGTAAATGTACAATGGTATATTTAAGGGCACAGAATAAAGTAAATTATTAGGTAGCCTGACATAAAACAAAATTTTGTGTGCAAAGTGGTTTCTAGTAAATTTGTTTAAGGGGGTTCTTTTTTAAAGCAACACATTTCATTAAAAAAGCAACAACAACCTGGCTGTCAAAGATACCTTATTTTACGTTGTTTTTCTTTGAGAAATCACAGGAAAGAAGGTATACTGAAAGCTTTATCTGAAGCAATAAACTTCTAGGATGTTCAAATGTAATTAATTGCACTGCCTAAAAGTAAGGGCTTCTGGTAGGATATATGGGCCTTGACGTTGTTATGCATAAACTCCACTAGGCGAATGCCATAATTAAACATCAGGATTATATTTTCATTATGTTCTTAACACATTCATTAAAAGCAGAATAAGGAAAAAATACAACAAAAGCCAACACTTGAATAAAAGTGCTGACACATCCCTAGACTGAAGTACGTAGGAACTGAGATGATAATGTCCTAAATATATTTCTTTCATATTTGTCAGAAAAGCTATTAACTTGAAACTTTAAAAGATGGTAAATGCTCAAAAAAAAAACAAAAAAAAAACAAAACAAAAAAAAAAAAACCCTAAGCTAAGGTTTTGCACTTTGCAAAGAAATTACGGCAAAGGCCTTTTATAACACAGTTAAATCAACACGATTTGCCTTTGTATTATAAAGCAACTAAATGGTCTTGTGCTGCTGCATAAATGGACACTGTTATGGCCCTGTTTGCAGCACTGCAGGGCAAAAAGAGATCCTGTGGCATTTTCGCAGGCAACTTTACGAGTCAGCAAACCTCTCTGCATCTCACAGAAGGGTGAAATTGCACCACGTGAAGAAGCTGCCGCATAACACAAGCCACTGTCTGTTTTGCCAGATGTTGCTGCTGCTGCTCTGCTCCACAAAAGACAATAACACGGAGTCTATTTTTACCAGAGTCAAGAAAAGCTGTGATTCTAGTGGGGCTAAATCCTGAAGACCTTACGCAGCTAAACCCATGGGTGTTGGTGAGGATAAGAAGAAAACAGGTGAGAACTTCAGCACTTCACTGAACAAATTACTGCCAAAGGACTCAGGTTTCCAGATTCTCATTGGCATTTTTCAAAGGCCTGAAGATTTCTAGTAAGCTGGACTCCACTTGAGTTTAAGAAGCTACCGACAGGCTTGAACTCCTCTTATGAATAAAAGCTTTTAGCTGATCACTCTGAAATGTTATTTTTCTACTTTTAGCCTTCTATTTTGACCCATAATCCACTCACTCAGAACCAGACCGCAAGCAGTTTATGACCCTACATTATGATTTCAGTTAACAGCAGGATATTTCCTAATAACATCACACCAGACCCAACTTCTCTTGCACACGAGGTCTCTCATTGCTCACAGTACTCGTAGCCCTTACGATCCCTCTCAAATATGAAAATATCCATTCCCATAAGTTGGGAGAGCCATTTACAAATGTTAGCCTCAATCACTGACTCAGACCTGTGGCATCGATTATGGCTGAAGGAAATAGGGAAGCACGCTGGACTTATCACTGGGGCAGACTTTCTGTAACCCCTTTCCTGTCCCATGTGACTCTCTGCCTTCTTCTACTCTTTGTCCCAACTGCTTGCCTACAAGGCAGTCTGCAGGAGGGCAGCCTTAGTGAATGGGCAGAAACCTGCTATTTATTTAAGACCGTACTGTCTGTGCATACACCATGCATTCAGAAAACCTGGGCAAACAGCAGCGAGTAGAACCTGATGAAAGCAGCCAGCAGGATGCAATGGGAATGCAGAGCTCCTCAGTGACTCCATCTTTGTTAACCATCGGGACTGATTATTTTACTGTTCTTTCCTTGTCCTGGAGAACAAAGATTTAACAACTGAGTTCCCTGAAATGAAGCTTTTCTGAACTCTGGACACACACTGAATGCCTGAAGAATCCAGAAAGGATGAGGCAGACAACTTCCTTTGTTAGCACCGTGTAATGAAAGTGCCAATCGCCCTGCACAGAAATGCCAAAATACCAGATTGATTTCCCTGCCTCCTTGTTTTCAAGTCTGTTAATGGGACTTCTGTTGTATAGGCTCTGCAGTCCTCATTTAAAAAAAAGATCTTACATGCGGTGCTGAAATGCCTTCAAAGCTAGGTTTGGAGAAGGAAAACACAGTTCAGCTCCAGGTTAGGAATAGGTTGAGTCTATAGGTAGGTTTGATAGGTTTCAAATCCAAATTCAAAAGAAAGCACCTCACACTCTTCCTGAGAAACTGCAGACCCAGTAAATGAAAGGCTTTAACCACAGACTCATGAAAGCAAGTAAGAAGATTTTAGCCATGTCAAATGGAAAGCAGAAGCAAGCAGAGCTGGCCCAATGCATAGATCAGCAAGTTGGGCTCTTCTTTGTCAGCCTCTGGATGCACAAATGGTTTGCATTAAAAGTGTTGAACAGATATCATGAGCAAACTCTTGGTCTGGACAGGAGCCAGATTCCTGATTCAGCCGCAGCTCTGTGCTCTGCTGACCATGCTCACTACGTGGGTTGCCTGCTCTGTTCCTGGAGCCAGCCCTGCTCAGCCTGCAGTTCTGCACTCCCAGGGACTGCTCCGCATGCAGCGAGCTGTCCCGGTGCAGTGCTGCTGGGTGCTTACAGCTCCGTCTGCACAGGATCACTTTGGGAAGAGAATCAACCAAAAATATAAAGTATACAAATTAGAGTGCACTAAAAGTGTTGAATGCATTTGCTCAGGAGAAAAGTGCCTTAAGTATGCGACAGCATAAACCTCCCTGACTCCCTGAAATTCATTTACATTGATGTAAGCTTCTTTTGCCCCTAAAAAGAGCATTCATATGGAAGCTTTAACGTGCTGGTTCACATAAGATGGTATAAATGGGCATCTATAGGAGTGTCTCAGACTGTTGACAAATCTCACAAACTTCAAGGCAAATCATCCAGTCCAGCCCAAGAGCTTTGCCAAGTTGTAAATTTGCAGAAACTGGAATGAGAATGAATCAAGCTGAAGTCCCAGTATGAAATATGTATGTTCTTTTCTCACAATTTCTGTAAAAGCACTTCCATTTTGGGTTTTGATATGACTTTTACTAAAACCACAAGGGTCAATTAGGATCCTGTGCAATGAATTCAATTTCCCTATCCATAGAAATCTGAAATTCAATGTTGCAGCCTAGAACTCTCTTCACACTCTGTAACACTTTCCACTTTCTAAAGGGAATTTCCCATATCAGGACAGAAGATTTTATTTAAAGGATCTGTTGGACACATCATTTGTTGATCAGATCAGTTCCAGCCAGACCAGTGCAATACATCATAGGTTTTCCTATTTTTGAGGGCTTGAGGTCATACTATAGAAAAAAACATTCGTGGAGGCTCCTGTCCCCTCACTCACACTAGCTTGCTTGCTTTCTCATCCCACTCAGCAGTCAGTTGTGCTCCTTTTATAGTCCTAAATCCCCCAAGGCTTGCAAATTAAGTCACCAAGGTGAATCCAAGCACATCCCTCTGGCCTCAGCACAGCTTGAACTGTCCCCTCCCGGCCCTGCTCACACTGACGGCTTTGTGCCACCGGCCCCCTGCCTGCCTGATTTGGGCTGAAGTACAGCATTGCACTGGGTTTTAAGCACTTTGAGCTCTGACCCTCACTTAGTGCATTAATGTATTTATGTGGCTTACAGGCATTTCTCTGGCCTACAGAACCGCAGTAATGAGCACAGAGCTAAGGAAAATATTGCTAAATTGCGCTGTTGAATTCTGTAATATTTTTGTAAAATAGTAGCTGGGAGCAAAGACACGTCCCCATCCTGTCTGGTTTTCACTTTCTCTGTGACCAATTCCAAAATTCTCCATCTTCAGAAAGGATAAAAATACATTGTTGGTGTAGTACTTTTTGCATTGCCTTTGAACACATTATTCTACATTTACAGAGCAAGCATCATTTTGTTACAAGTCTTACAGTTGTGGAGAACTGAATTACAGTCTGACCGTAAATTAAAATCATTTAATCCTGTTTTGTTTCAGGTCTTCAGTTTCCCAAAAGCAGCTCCTTACACATCCTTAAACAGCTCCTTGGTGTAGTGTCCACCAAGGTTACAAGGCAGGGCTTCTGCCTCCCCTTCCTTCAGTAACACCCAGTGGGCACCAGACACTATTTTGGATTTAACCAGCTCACCTTAATGACAAAAATTCTAGCTTTGTACTTGTGTAACTAACAAGGACAGGCAGCCTCTTCCCATAGAAATCTCATTTTACAAGCTAATTAAATGCAATCATATGAGCACTACTGGAAGCCATTCATAATCATCTGTTAAGCACTCTTTTAACTCCATTTTAACCACAGTGATATGGCCAAGACCAGTGACCTGGCAGCTCACTGCCACATAAACTAATCTCGCTTACAAAACCCTTCCTAGCAGTATAGTCATATAGCAGTCATTTTCTCTAGTTTTACAGCTTCACCTGGACTTACATTTATAAGTCTAAACCGGAACTCCTTATCTGTTGGTAAAGAATAAGCATCTAGAATCCACAATGCATAAATACATAAATAATCCAGTTCCCAACCATTTCAAAGATAAATGCCAACCACTCACTTCAGTCTGTGTAGACAACATCAGACAGAATGCCAAAGCGATTTTGTGTATTCCCAACGCCAGTATGAATTCTGAGAAAGCATCTTTAATACATTAAAGGACAATATATTTTGTAACCCACTCCATGCCGGTACTTTTACACTGGCAACAGCCTTGGTTATTTGGAGGAATAAAAATACATGGAATGCGTGGAGATCATCTTTGCACAGATCTATGTGAGAGATCACAATGAAGATCACTGCCTAAAGCAGTGATAAGTACAGATATTGGGAGCCTGAATTCTGTGTCCCTGTCTGATAAAGGCTCCCTGTGTGACTGGGGACAGGCCAAGCAAATTGCCTATGACTCAGTTTCTCTACAGCTGCAGTAAGGACACCGCTGCATTGTTAGACAGTTTTGAGATAAGAGAGGTTCCACAGATGGAGAAAGCAGTATAAAATGTCGCATTATCACCATGACTCATTCAAAGAATAGGAAGACTCTTTTGTAAGACTTCTCCAGCTTTTTGCAATAATGTGAAGTAATAATAATAAACTCAGCTCAGAGGAAAAATTCCTTTTTTCCCACTTTCATTCTTTGAACAGTTCTGCTTTTATAAATTTGTAGGGGTCCATTTCTCAGTGCTTTGCAGAGCAAACTTTCCTTCCACAGCCTGCACAGAGGAAAGCAGGGTCACAGCTCTGCTCCCCCAGGCCAAGGGGAGCACCCTATTGCTGCAGGAATGCGCACCAGGGTCACACCCATGTCTTGGGCACCCAGGGAGCACCCAAAGTGACTCAGGAGCCTCCCAGGAAAAGCCTCCAGGCACAGCACATCTAAGAGACCAAAGAAACTCTCACTGCAGTCTTCTTGACAGGTGAAACAGAATTAAATGTCCTCAAGACAGAGCAAAGAGAAATTCTGCAGAGCCCATTCTCCCTACGTGGTGGGCAGTGAGGAGCCTCCCCACATCAGGGATGGCTCACCAACAGGAGGATGGTGGCCTTCAGATCTGCTTCTTTGGTACTCCAGAGAGAGAAACCCTCTGGGACAGCCCCAGGAGGGACCTCTTATCCTCCCTGCCACCAGGGACAGCTGGTGACAGGCTGACCCATGAGCAGCCCTGGGAGAGCCAGTGTCTGCTGGTGCCCTGTCATTGCAGGATCCACCCTAGCATCTCTCCCCTTCCCATCCCAGAGCCAAAAGTGAGAGTGGAAGCAACACCTGCTCTCGTAGCCCAACCAGGCTTACAGGGGAGGACATTTCCTCTCTGAGCAATGTCCTTAGTCTAGCACAGCAAGAGACATTCAGTTAGTTGCTTGCACATCAAATTGCTTTTTAAAGTATTGCCTATCCCTTAAAGTCTTTTCTGTGGCAACAAAGAATTAAGCAAATGCATAACTTTAGGCATGGAAGCAGGTAGATTAAACTCAGTGAAATGGTTTCAGCTTTTAGCATTACGTTTGTGCTTAACTGTCCATTGGATCTTGGCCTGCTTACATGTGTAATGATTATGTAAAGAGGACTATTTAAGATCTGACTTATAAATAGTCCTGGGATCTTTTTTAGTCTTTATTTTTGCAGTATAGAAAATATGATGATACTCGAGAATTTATCCGGTAGGCTGGTTTGCCTTTCACAACTCAGAAGACACAAATAATGCCTACACTTTTCAAGTTAATTTAAGTTGGATTTGGTATGCCATCAGTTTAAATCTCACTCTAGAATTGAATCAGTCTGTATTCAGCTTTAAAATGTGCTAAATTGTTCAGATATTCTAAAACTCTTCTTCCTTAAGGCTTCTGAGCGAAATTCTACATTTATTTAATAAAGCAGCCAGGATTTACTACACCAGTAGTGGTAAGCACTTTTTACTTTCCTCAAGATAGATTGGAGTTGACTGTATACTTTTTTTGCTACAACTGCACAAGTTTACAAGTCACAATTGAATTACCAAACTGAGGAAAAGAAAGATTATTCCTGTGGGTGCAATGCAGGTTGCAGACTTGTTTTCTTTTAAAGAAGGGTTTAAAGAATTAGCAATAAATGTTATCAACTGCAGCTAGAAAATGATGCTGACTTATTACTTTGTGGGGACCCTAAGGGGCATGATGAAAACCAAATTCCTTAGCTGGGCTTTCCAGAAGAAAAAAAGAAACAAGAAATCTAACAATGCCTTTTGAACACCTTAAACTCGGATTTACAGTATGGAGAAAAAGACTACGCTTACAGGCAACCCTGTCTTGCCCCTGAAGTTGCACAGCCCTGCAGTGCCTAACTAAATGGTTACTGATTTATTTACTACACAAATACATTCCTATTGTCAGTGGGAACGCACGAGATGAGGATGTTTCTATTGACAGCCACTCATAACGGGGGAAGGCAGGTAAACTTCTCACCTTCAGTGCAAACCTCCAGCAAAGCATGTGCTCCAGCAAGGGCACACCAAGCACACCTGTAACTACCCAATGTCACGCTGCAGTGAGTGCTGTGCTGATGTGGATGGGCATTGCTGCTCTGAAGCTGTTCCCTTGTACCACCAAATAACCTAGTGGCTTTAAGGATGCATTTGAGGTCTAGAAGACACAAACTCAAGGGAAAGCAGAACATCCGGTGGGTGGCCCTAACTTGATACAGCATCATGATGCTCCAAGAGGCAGGGATTTTTTTGCAAAGGTTTTTTCATGCTATTTTTTCAAGTTTGCAGATGTTGCTGCACATGAGGTGTCTAAAGGAAAACAAAATTGTGAACCATTTTTTTTTTTTTCAAGCTCTACTGAACAGGTCTCTCATCTTGAAATTTTTAGACTATATGCTCAGCAAAATTCTCATCTCATGGTGAGTATTTGACAAATCATCAGAGTTTAGAAATGCTCACAAATGTTATCTTGCATGTCACCTTTACTGGAAACCCCATTCAAGCCACTTCTATGTCTCAGCCAAGACTGACATTGACAAGTACAAAAATCTCACAGCTTTTTCCACCAAATGTATGTGCATAATATTCAATACAACTTATATAAACTGGTGGCTTGGATTACAGCCTGCAAGTCAGAATTTTAAACTCAGCTTTTTCTCAGTTTCTAACGTTGTCATTCAATCAAAGTTATATGCCCTCAGCTGCCTAACGGACCTGAAGAAAAGTATTTTCCATACTCATTCGGTTAAATAATTCCTGTACAAAACGTACATGACAGCTGAATCATGCCCAGTGAATCACTGTTTACAACAGACTAAACCTAGACTATCTGACTTCACCTGTATCGAATTCAAGACAACTAAGATAGATGGTCTTGGAGTTATCTTCTCCAGAAACCTTTATTCTTTTTGCAGAAATCCAATTAAATGGGCCACAAAAACTAAAATGCATGATGGCATTGTAGAATTCATTTCTCTTCTACAGCACTGACTGCCTTAATATTCCCATGCTTTACATAACCATTCTCCAAGTCTTTTCATTACTTGGATCACAGTTTTGCTTTCTGGAAATGAACCAGAGCTTATTTCGCCCAAAGAAATGAGAAATGCAGTTTCTTTAAACATGTACATCAGGTTATCTTCTGCCTTTTTAGCTATAAATCTGCACTGCATTCAGTAGTTCCAGCTGTACACTGATGACTGCAAGAGCTGCTTTGTGTGACTGTAATTTCCAGGCCTGGTGTTGAATGCCTTCTTAAGCAGATGATTACTATCTTTCTCCAGTGCCCACAGAGACTTCTGGTCATCTTACCTTATTAAAAAAAAGTCCAACAAAGTCCAACAGAACCAACCATTTGGGTCGGTTAGCTGAGTTAACACCCGTACAATATCTCCTGAACTATGCCATTG
The DNA here is from genome assembly GCA_013396635.1 of Penelope pileata. Taxonomy (NCBI): domain Eukaryota; kingdom Metazoa; phylum Chordata; class Aves; order Galliformes; family Cracidae; genus Penelope; species Penelope pileata. The sequence goes on along the minus strand of WBMW01006209.1, from coordinate 1,093,626 downwards.
TGTTTATCCATACTTCAAGCCAGATCCCCTCCAGTGCCATCCCCTCCTTCCACTCTCCCTGTGAGAAGCTGGAGGTGGCTCGCACTGCCGGGCACACACGCTGGGACAGACCAGCATACAGTGTGTGATGAATGAAAGCACCAGGTGTGTCACAAGCTATCGTACAGACTGCCCAAAAATGCACTGCTTGTTAACATTTCATTATCATTCTTATTTAACAAATAACGCCCTTTAGGAAAAAGCGATGTGCTGAGGCAACAGCTTCCCCTTGGAAATCATTCCACCTCACCTCGAAGAAGCGGTCAGCACTGTCACTGCAGTGTCACTGTCCCCTTGCATGAAAAAGGGAACTATGACCACAGGAGGGACAGAAATATTATCCCCATAGACTCAGATATAGGATATTTCTGTTTGGCCACAAGCCCACAAAGAGGAAAGGGTTTTCTCAATGGAGGAAATTTGCATTTTGATCCTCCCTGAAGATGAAAGCAGCACTCCCCATGATATTAAAGATATTTTCTGAAATCAAAGACTACAATTTATGAGAACTTTGTGCAGACTTCTCAACAAGCAGTTTTGCATGCTTTAGCAAAGTAGTTAATAGGATGAAAGTAAAGCTTCTGGGAAGAACTGTGCTCTCTGCAAAAAAAAAAAAAAGAGAAAAGAGAGAGAGAAAAGAAAGAAAAAGGAATAAGAAAGACTTGGAAATATCCACAACGTCTGAATGAACTACCAAAACTGCATAATTTTTACTCAAATGGAATTCTGGTGACATAGATCATTTTATATCTGTCTAAATGTTTTATTTTCAGTTATTTATTATCAGAGCTTATTTCAGTTTTATTTCAGTTTTAATTTTTATCTTTTCAAAACAAAGGGTTTAATTTTAAATTTAGTGTTTGGTCCCAAAAAATTCTTTCATTTAATTTGTAATATATATATATACACATATATAAAATTATTTCTTCTAATGCAACTGCTTTTTGCAAGCAAATTGAATCCAAACAGCACTTCCTGGTAAATGAATTGTTTCAGGTAAAATTTTGCAACCTGCTGCAGGATGGAGCACTTCAGAGGCTGCCTGTGTCTGTGCAGCACTCGAGGCCCTGGTGGAGCCACACCAAGCCCTGCTGCAGGAACATGCTCTGACACTGGCACTTCCCTAACACAGGGCCAAGTGCATCCCATCAGCAGGAGCTGTCCCAGCTCTGCCAGGTGAGGCTGCCCAGTGGCTGTCTCCAGCTCTGCACTGTGGGAACAGCCAACACAAGCTGCTGCTCTGCTGTACAGGGCTTTTCAGGGGTTTGCAGGTACATGGAACAGACGCCAGAATCAATTTTGCTCCTTTATGTTTAGTTGTATGGCAGAGCACAGATGTATCTTTATTTTAATTTGCTTTGCTACATAATTGCATGCCTTCAATATAAGAGAAATTTAGCCTTGCTATTTACTCAGAAAATCTTTCTTAACTTTATTATAAAATCTTTCTTAACTTTATTATAAGACAGCGTTAATTTTAGAGACTGCCTTTGTTTGAGAATATGTTCAGTGTAAATAGATCTTCATTTGCAAAGACAGGGATTTAAAAAAATAAAGAATTTTAAATAGAGTAAAACTTAAGGAGGGCTAAGAGCATTTCCAGCTGCCATAAGACTGCTCAAAAACTTCTACAGAGAGCCCCACCACTGTGGTCAGTACAGACCCTCCTCCTGCCATCACATCTCATTCACTCAGCAGAGCTTTGGCCATTGCCCAGGTCCCACGGAGATCTGCCTCTTTTCTGCATGAGGATCACACAGTGCACTAACATCCCCACAGTGAGATCAGGGTACGGGTTTTCTTGTGCCAGCAGGAGCTCAGCTTGGTTTTGGGCATGTAAATGTTCATATTCACATTTGCTCCCTGCACCACAGATGCCCCAGGGATGGCAGAACCTGTTTTGTAGCAGTAAATTCAGGCACACATCAGTACAGAGATAAAGCTGTTTTATTTGCTGATCTCCAGTGCTCTGCACTACACTTCTACATCTAGATTCCTCCAGCAGCGTAAAAGCCATCAGCTTACAGTATGGTGGCTTTAACAGGATGGGTCAGCATCATGCATTGTAGAAAAGTACCACGCGTATAAGCAGAGCATGGTTAGGCAATTGACTAAACTGGACAATAGGTCAAGAATGTGTTCGGGTTGTATCAACTTCCATGGAAATCAACCTTGTCATTTTCATCCCCTGTTCTGGTTATTTTTTTCCCCACATCCAACACTGGAGGAAGGAGGAGAGGAAAAAAAAAAAAAAAAGCACCTCCTCCTGTTCCCCTTCAGAAATGAACTTTTCTTTGATTTTTTTTTTTTTTTTTTTCGCAGCTAAGCTGAACCACAAGGCATAAGGAAAAAAAGGCTGGGGGAGGAGGTAGGTAAGGAAAGTAACCTGCTAAAAATGATGCAAGTGGCTTTTTCCCTTCCCCAAACTGTGAAGATGAAAACAGCGATTGCTTCCATCAGACGCCTCAGATCCCAGCTTTCACTAAACAGACAATTCAAGCTACATTTCTATTATTCTCACCATCACTTATATAACAGTGACTGATTTTATCATTACTCTTTATCATTCTCCTTAGTGCAGTGGGGTAGGAAAGGCTCCCCCTCTTTGCTAACCAGAAACAGATAAATAACTTTAGCTCAGTGTCTGCGACGATGTCTTTTCTCAAAGGAGCCATTCCCATCTGGACAACAGTAGTACAAAAAATATGATGTTGTGGCATGTGCCAACCGCTAAATTCTGTCACTGGGGATCTTCACTTATGTACATGGAGTCATCTGGTTAATGTTGTCTTTAGAAGACAAAGAGTTTTAATATTATAAAGAGCTCTTACAATATGAAGGGCAACTGTAATGAATTGCTAAGGTAAAGCGTATTACCAACTCAGAAACCCTTATAAAAGGAGGAGAAAAATATATCTGCTTCTCTGCCTCAGCCCATATTTCATATTAATGGTCCAGCTTCCTTCTTGTGATTATGACACAATGCTTCTTGCATTTATCTTCTCTATCCTAAATTCTGCTTGTAAAAGTACTGGACGTACTGCAGATGTGTTCTTCAGGGGGCTTGCAAAAACAAAACTAAACAAAAAAAGACTGTTGATAGCTAATATTGAGCTTCAGGGCACTCAAACACTGTCCAGTTCTACTGCCTTTGTCTTCCTAGAAATTGAGATTAAATAGTATGTAAAAGGAGACACAGCAATATGCTGTTCATTCCAAAAACATCCTTTAAAAATTGCCTTATGTCAGAAAAAAAGAGCAGCCCAGCAGAATGAACGGGAGCAAGCACCAGTGCTGGGCCAGTCTGCCCCCATCTCCCATCTCCTCTGCTCAGCAGTGACAGTGAGGTCACAGCTTCCTCTGCCATGGCCTGGGGAAGAGGATTTAACTGACACTCAGAAAATATTCTGATATTACTAGAAAATAACATAATGAAAAACAGGTACAAAACGTTCCAAAAAAAAAAAAAAAGAAAAAGAAAAAAATATTATGTTTTACTTCTTCATACTTCAAAGTTAGCTTTTTCTTTTTTCGTAAAGAGAAAACTGCTTGTGAAACTTTCAAAGCTACCTCAGTGCCTTCTGTTTTCCCAGGTACTTTAAAAGAGCGTTGGTTTGGGCTTCACAGCTGTTTGCCACATCCATCCTCAGCTCCTCCCAGCAAACAGCACAGAGCTGCTTTCTGCATGGGGTGAATTTAGGAGAACAGAGCTCAACAATACCTGGCAATACTAAAAAACATCACCTGAGCAGGTAAACATGGTTCTTTTTTTCCCCCTCAGTTTTACATTAAAATGTGGATAAAATATAAATATAAGTGAAATATAGATAAGAAGTTGAAAATACTGATCTCCTTTGTAAAGAGTCCACTGACAGGAACAATATATGCACCACACTTGGCCAGAAAGTTTTTGTGCACGCTCATCCTTCTGTTCCAGCTACAAAGCTGAGTGCTGCAGCACTACCACAGGAAGACAAAGGGAAAAGGAATGAGGAAAAAAAAGGAAAAACGGCAGTTTCCAAACCCAGCTCCTTCTAGGTGAGCTGACCTACTCTGAGCATCTCTTCTGGGAGAAACTCCTCCTGAGGCAACTGAAGTGTGGGACAGACAATAAAAACGAGCTCAGGCTCTGGAAGGCAGCTCAAACTGCAGTCTAACAGCCATCGTTCTTTCTTGTTAAAAAGTTTAAATGAGAACTGAGACAACAGATGTGCACTTGGATATCTCCAGAGGCCACTGCAGCTCTCAGTGCTGATCACAGGTAACGCTTCCCAGGGACTTCTTGACAATTTTTGCTCCCTTCCCTACAACACAAAGGGACAGTAATTCCAATTCTAGAGGCACAGGAGAAAAATCTAGGATATTTCTATCAAAACGCATCTCCTAATTGACTAACTTCCTAGGCTCTCCAGTTAAAGTTTAAATAACTGTTAATGACTCTGAAGCAATCAGAAACATTTTGCCAAGGGGAAATCAACAGTGTATTAAGGGTTGAGTATTACTGCTGAATGCTAAAGGCAGCTTTTAGAGATCATGTTTACAGACTAAAGAAGTTAGATACATTTGATCACTCCAGGAAGTATACTGACACTTTTAATACAATTTTTCTTCCATCTGTACAGGAACAATATTTCATTTTTGTTACACAGATATCAATGGGTAAAGTGAGCTTTCAGATTTTACTGATTTTATACAAAATACTGATATTCCCCTCTGAAATCAACTCTTACGGCAAATAAACTTTTCATATCATGCATATTATGTTCTTCAATCCCAGATTTTTTTTTAAATATAAATATATGTCTATATACACATTTTTTGGTGTAGTGGTGAGACATTTTGATTACTCATAATGGGCATTTTTTAATATATTTTTTCAGAGAAGTACATCATTTGCCTTCTTGCCATGTCTTTCCACTTCCACCCAAACTGCAGTATCCTGTGCAAAAACTACACGGTGTCTATCAAGCGACCTTCTCATCTGACTTACCCTATAGGAGTGTGAATGCACCCAGCTATCCTCCTGAAATTTAGGAAAACCCTGTATGTTGGATCAAAAAAAAATAAGGAATTTGGGCACAGTTCTCTGCTAGTTATATTCTAAAATGTTATCAGAAGCATCAACCATCAGCCACGATTAGATTTGATATCAGTGAAATGCCCATTTACAGCAGTTAGAGCAATATGATACGCTGCATTTAGCTAACAATTGAAGAAATTGGAAACAAATTACCTAAAACTGCAATCCACACCAGAGCTTGCATTTTAGAGAAGGTTCTTGATTTCTGGACATTCTCACATCCAGAATTTTCCTCAAGTATGTTTTAATTTAGAACCATATCCTTCATGATACGCAAGGCACAAATATCCATCGAATTCAGTGAATATTTTTGGGCATGAGGAAGGGAGGTTTCATTAGCAGTTCATATGAAAATCATTTTCAATTGATATTCAGTTCAATTGCACCGGAGCTTAATGCTGATGGCAAAACCTAAAGCACAGGTCTCATCCAAAATCCTTTGGAATCAATGTGATTCTTAACACTAACTTCCATGAAGCCAGGATTTCTGCCTAATTGCTTTCAAATAAAATGCATAGGTTATTTCTAGATCATTCTGATTACCTCCAGGATTCTGCCAGACTGAACTGTGACAGTCTGCCTGCCTCCCAGGACAGCTTCTGTGAATCCCAAAAGCTTATACTTTGCATATAATAATTACATCCAATAAAAAAATAGCATGAAGTGACTTCCAAAATGCAAAGGTCAAAAATTCAGCTAACATATATTAATCTTTATTATGTAACAATGACATAATAAATAATTTTATGGGTTCATATGACCTGTACAAAAAGCCAAAAAGATATTGCACCAAGTTAGGTACCGGCTATTTGGATTTAATATCTGTTAAACATATGATCTAAAATTATATACAGTTGTGGAGTTAAGGCAAAACCAGATGACACCTTTAACACAACAGAAGGTTTGAAAAATAGACATAATTACAAACAAAGGGACACACCTCCAGCTAATTAAGTGTCTGTGACTAAGGAAGGAATCCCTTAGGTTTTTCATAAAGCAGTTATTACCAATCACATTAATTAAAATTGAAGAACAAATGTGAGATCTCCTGAAGGGCAAAGCTGTTTTGCAAAGTTGTGTGGGAATGATCACCTTTAACCCTGGTAAGAGTATTTTTCTTAGTGGTTATTATCTGCTCTTGTTTTTAGAAAACGCCATGTGGAAAAGAGGAACACCTTCCTTATCCAACAAAAACAACAGCCATAACCTCTTAGCTTCACGTGGGCTAGATGTGACTGTGACTGCTGACAGAGCATAGATATATGGGTGAACCATCCAACACACTACACGCAGAGGAGAATTCAAGTCAATCACTTATCAATAATAATTACCTTTCTCAAGACAATGGAATAAATTATGTCAGTTAAGTCCCAATGACATAAACATGTATGACCAATATATCAATATACAGTTCTTTGGCAGCAACACACTAACTCTTGATTGAAGTCTGAACTCAAGCTCTCCTAAATTATAGACCTGGTTGCCAGTCTTTTCATAATTAAAGAAAATCCACTTCTCTCACGAATCCAATAAGTCCAGTAAATGAAATCTGAATAAATCTTGCAGGCAGCTTTAGACTGTAACATCAAGCATAGGTATTCATCGTCTGCTTTAGTCTCAATCCACATAGATTGTATTTGAACACACAAAATTCTGTGAAACTTCTTAGCAGTTCAGATGGGGCCAAAATCCATAAAGAGAATCCATATTCACCCATGAAAAACAATAAGGAAACATCAATCCCGTGATGATAAAATGATCTTCATGTAACAGAGGCAATGATGAGTCCACACCTGGATGAATGTCACAGGAAAATTGACTTTACAGGGGAAAGACCAGAAAGCCAGAAAACGTAGAATACTGCCATCCACCGACCAGATTACCTTTCTCCAATTTCAGGTAAACCTTATCCTCCTTGTCTAGATAGAGCAGGACTCCGTTAGTGGCAGCTTCACGTGTGACGTCCTTGTCCCCAGCAAAGGCAGAAATGACCGGCTTTCCATTGAGCATCAAATTAACCTGCAAGGGAGGAAATGCTGAAAAGCTCTAATTAACAGGCAAATGTCAACAAGTATCACTGAATATTAACTACAGCGTCACAGGTCTGTTTAAAGTCCTACTGTTTGCTCTTCTGTTGTTTTGTTTTTTGTTTTTTTAATTAATTACATCTGTTCGGTGGACAAGCCCTTTCATTTCCTGGGCTTGATCTTCAGCTGAATGTAATCAGTGGGACACTGTCCACTGACTGCAATGGCTCAGGCTCAGAGGTGTGAAGGATAATGAGATACTGGTTGCATGTGCATGCTAATTGTTGACAGGTCAGCCCTGTCTGGGCTGACTCTGGTAAGATGGACCTGTGAGCTAGCACCTCAATTATGCTTTACTTTGCCCACTTCATAGGTAACTCAGACAGACACTAGCAAAGAAATTTTCATGAAACTTAGGCACCCAGAGATGCACTACAGGCACCCAAAGAGATTTCAAAAGCATTGCAGTAGACTGTGAGCTTACGCTTCACTGAGAGCAAAACACACATCTCTTCCATTATTGGCTGCATTTCGAAGCCTAGAACAGACCTTCAGCTCTATGAGCAACCACACTGTGATACTGAATCTACTTTTCCATAGAAATCTTTTGGAAAACAGCACAGCCTCTGCTCTGAAAGCAGCATCATGCAGATTCCATGTAAATAATGATCAGCAGGGGCCAGGGGAATGGGCAAGTGCAGACAAAGGTAAACTGCTCGCTTTCTTCTTCTTCTTTTTAAATGGCTACACTGCAGTCAGGGGTGAATTATGAAATGCTTATTCATATTGAGTATTCTGGCCTTGCATATGCTCCCATTAGTTTTCAGGGGAGTCACGGCAGAATAAATTACTGCTCAGCTAAATGCAGGGCAGCAGAATATGGCCCTGATTTGGGATTCGCTTATCTGGGAAATCCACTTAATCAGATGTCCCCAGGGAACCAATTTCAGTTTAATGATACTTAATGGCACTAGCAGATGTTTCAGGGGCATAGTGATATCACTTCTGTAGGAGGCCTTCGGGTGATTTAGGGGTGGTGAAGCCTGCATGTGGCCGAGACTCAGGCTGGTTTGCTCCACAGCAACATTTTCAGTCATCCCTCTATCACACATGCACACGAAAGAGCACCAAGAGTTTACTCATTGCCTGTTTTGGAGTTATCTTTTTTGTTCTGTACCATCTCTGCTGGCCAGGTTTCCCTGCAGGCCATCTCACAGCTGGCTCAGTTACAGCAGAAGATGCACCACAGGTTTGCCTCAGATGGTTTCACATTAACTGCGCCAAAATGGAGCCAACCAAACCCATCTGTCAGTTCCAAAAGTTGTATCTGTCAGGTCATGTGGCAGGTCATAGCATTCCCTGTTACAAGCCCAAATTCCCAGGTTTGAGTACCTGGTTTGTGAAACACCAAAGCCTGCGCTGGACTTCCAGAACCAAAGCTGTGACATCTTTCCTGGCAATGTGTACTTTAAGTCCCATAAAAAAGGACTGACGTACAGTCATTCTGGGCCATCTCAACACTCAGTATTTAAGAGAGTGAAAGGAACAAAGTCTGAGCTTATTACATAGCTTACAAGCTCATTACAGGGGAGTTCATGATGTCAGTATTTCATCTAAGACTTTTATTTTTGACCTGAATGAAACAGATTCCAAGCTGTAAACTGAGAGTGAATGTGCTTACCCCAGCTTTCTCTGCTTTCTAGGATGGGAACGTGCCCTACCCCAGCTTCCTCTGCCTTCTCTACCATTCACACTTTCCTCAGGAGCTTTACTGGCAACCCAGAGCCAGGGCTGCCACAAAGAGAGGGCTGATCACTCCTGCAGAAACCAGAGTTGCTCCAGCCCTGAACACCGAAAGCCACATTCAATAGCAAAGACTGATCAGGGGAAAGCATCAGATACTTCTGTGGATCCAGTGGTCTCATAGGTGGACATTATTCTAAATCTAAAAAGCCAGTACGTGTGTCACAGGCATTGCATGACCTGGGGTGAAGATTAAGGAATGTGCTTTAAGCAATTCACTTTTGGGTCACCAAGGGACTGTTCAGGAACTTAGAGGCTTTTCCTCTAAGCTAGTACATACATTTAATTAAGCAGTTCAGCTGCTATTAAGCTACAGAATAAAGTGTAGAATTACACCTTCTTGTTTTAGTATATGAGACATCTTGTATGTATTATATGGTGAAGCAAGTTTACACTGCTATAAAGGTTCCCCATAGCAATGTAACAGTTTGGTGCTGTTGCTGAACAAGCAAACCACCGTAACCTTGGCCCACAGCAGACTGTTTTCAGGAACCTCATGAATCTGACAGCCAGGTGACGAGATGTTACCAAAATAAGCGAAAATGGTATATATCCCCAGAACTCATGTTCAACACAGAGAGTTCAACCTGTAACAAAATATGACTTTTTAATAGTATTCAGGCAATCAAGTGAAATTTAGAGAGAGATTTTACTCTTCGATGGTTCTCTCTGTTCAGTACTTCTTACTGCCCCAGATACTCAGGTCTCGCAGTGAAGCTGTGGCCATTTATCTCAGGTGAGGACCCTGCCTCATTACAGCTGTTCGGTTTAAATGCATTCACTGCTGCTGGGAACTGTACACCACAGGTTGCTGTAAACACAGCTATTCTTCCTTGAAAGTGTGTTAAATGCTCCTGTGTTCAGTCAAGATTCTGTTGTGAATAAACAATTAAATGAACAGATTGCATAGGCATACTTGATCAACATACCTGGATTGTTTGGCTCTGATAGACTTTAATCACGTGGAAACTGAAACTGTAAATTCCTTTTCTTGGTGCTACAAAGACAGATTCCAACGTGAAAAAATTGCCCACGTTCACTAGGATCTACAAACAAAAAAAAAAAAAATGGGAATTAGTATAGGTGTTCAGCACTAAATAAAGCATACAGACCATCAGCTGTAGAAACTGTCCACACAAGGAAATGTTTCCACCCACATCGATGCTTCTTTATTCATTTATTCATATTCATCAACTTCAGTTGAAATATTACTCATAAAATGGATATTTACTTATATCTACAGTACAACTTTACTGTAAATAACCCAGGGGGGAAATCTTCCTCGCTTTGCTACTCTATCATACCTGTAGGATCTTTCTTCTAAACATGTTTACAGGATATTAAGAAACGGTATTTTTGTTTATCATCCCCAAAACTGACATCAAAATGCTGATTCTGGGAGGGGCACAGTGGTGCTGGATACAAAGCAATGGCCAAGTCAACGCCAGCTGCCTGGCAATACCAAGCTGTGAGGAGGAACGGGGCTGCTACGACTCACTCAGCAGCTCCGCGTCAGACCGAGCTCTCCAGCCACGGGTGTAGGAGCAGATCTGGCTGCGAGCTTCTGCTGCCTCGTGGATGTGAGCCTTGGTCAGAATTCGGGTTTGATTGAACAGAGACAAGGAACAGAGGGGAACACACCAACTGAAGGCATCGTCC
>WBMW01006209.1:959776-1080828 GCA_013396635.1 Penelope pileata | reverse complement strand
TTTTTTCCTTTACCCGGGTCCTTTGGCGAGCTCTTTAAAACCCGCCGCAAAAAGCAGCCCAACAAAATAAACACTTCCCGGTGCTCCCTCTCTCCACATCAAAAAAAAAAAAAAAAAAAAAAAAGNAAAAAAGATTGTAAAGAGGAGAGGAGTGGGTGGGAGGAAAAAAAAAAACCCTCAGGTGAATTATTGATGAGAGAGAGAAGAGAGAGGTCACGAAGAAATAAAACCATGTGGCGTTGCCATGATTGCCGCTGCCGGCGGTCTCTGCTGTGTCTGGATCCGGGGTGCTCGGAGCGGGGAGGTGGGTGCTCACCCACGGCTGCCAGAGCTGAGAGCAGCGCCCGGTGCTGCCCGCTCCCCTTGTCTCTCTCTCTCTCTCTCTCTCTTTCTGCGTCTCTCTGCCACAGTCCCCAAAGAGTTATGTTGCCAGAAGCCTGCCCATCTCTCACCTAGCTGGGCTCCATGAGGAGAGACCTTCCTCTTGGAATTGCCCCCTATGGACGTGCACACTCCTTTTCCCAGGCAACTTTTTAAGCAGCTGTAAAGCCAAAGGAAAAGCTGCAAATCAACACAACATTGCTTGTTTTCAAAAGGAGGCGGGGGGAACAGTTGCAGCCTGGTTGAGAGGCAGCATCTCAATCTGGAGGAGTCTCCAGGGCACAGACCCTGTGTGTTACCTGCGGCTTGTGCTGTGGCATGACACCCAGCCCCACGCTGCCCCGGTGCCCAGCCCTCCCACAGCCAGTCCCTGCCCCACCAAAAGGGCTGTCCTGACCTCCCTGGGAGGATGGATGTTGCCAGGTGTTGCCTCATGGTGCTGCCAAATGGCTGCTTCTGGGAATGTTTTCATTAGACACCTCTGTCTAGTAATAGTTTCTTGTTTTGACGTGTGCCAAAAGGATTGGAGGGATGAGTGGGGGGTACCTTTCCTTCGTACTCCCACATATTTCAAGATTCTCAAAGACATGATGGGTTTGGTGCTGCTGTTGGCTTCTAGAGCAGATCTTTCTTGCATCACCTGGTCCAATGATCCACTGAGATCATCTTGTGGTGAAACCTGTCCCCCTCCAGGGACTGGTAGAAATGATACCGTGCTCCCAGAAGTGGAATAGGCTCAATCGATTTTCATCCACAGCAACAGTAAAGTACTCATTCTTTGTAAGAAATGGAGAGTACGATATTTAGATAGACACATTCCAATACAACAAATATTTGTGTTTATAGCAGTTTTGTAACAGCTATGTCCCGTGTCAAACATTAATTAAGAGCAGTCTTCATTCGCTTGTTGTCCAGAGCCATCCCTACCTGCCTCCAGTTGGAGCTGCCAAACCCAGCTGGAAGGTGCTGTTGTGGTTGGGGCCATGACCACCAGCACTGCGTGCTGCCCACATCCTGCAGAGGGGGAGGCCTGGGCCCCAGAGAGCTCACACAGCACCTCAGCTCCGGGCACTGACAAGTACTGGCCATACATCAGGACACGAACAGACAGGAGAAGTGAAGGAAGCAACAGGGAGCTGAGAGGAGTGAAACCCACTCTGTGCTGAAGATGTCCTGTGGGCACATGTGAGCTGGGACTGGTTTTTAGCTGGTGTGGAGAAGTGAGGGTGAGGCATTGTCTACAGAATTCAGGAGAAGCCTTCAAGAAGCCAGAAAGGCCCCTTAGCTAGCAATAAATACAATACTGTAAAATTCAGAAAGCCAGATGCAAATTTTAAGGAATCCCTTTGCTCGGACAAGAGGTAAAAAAGAAATTGTACTGTTTTCTAGGAATGCATCAATATCCTCTTATTACAGTGACACCAACAAAGAGGAAGAGAAGAGACAAGTTGAGAAGAGCCACTTGCTGTAAACAAGGAAAGGAAACAAGAAAGGAAGCAAAGACTTGCATCACAACATTATTTCTTTTGTAGAAATTGGAGCTGCAGATAAAAAGATTTATGCCAACACACAGGAACACCTGTCTGGAGGACTCTTGCAAAACAGAGCTGTATGAAAACAGGAAGGTTCTGCTCCACAATATTTTGTAAATAAATACATATGTGTAAATAATTCCACACTACTTCAACATCTCCCCCTTAAAATTGCATCTGTACCTCGTGCTGCTCAGTAGTCTTTCAACAGTGCACAAATCACAGCAAATGTAACATGTATATATGCATATATAACATAGCTATACACATTCGGATTGAAATTTGAAACTCCTGACAATTTTGAAAGTTCCATCATTTGTCAGTGAGTAGGAATTTTGCAGTCATTTCAGACAAATTGTTTAATGTCGTTTTGCTGTGGACAATGTCATTATCTCTGTAGTGGAAAGAAATGGAAAATAGGCAGATCTTACATGAAGAAACCAGAAAAAAGTGGAAAATGCAGTCAGAAACCAGGTGTAAGAGCCAATGTGCAATCTGAATCAGATTCTTCAGAAGCTGACTTCCCTGTTTCCTTGTCTGCAGGTGCAGGCACACGCTGAGTCCGTTTGCCATCCCACTTCACTCCCTGGGGCAGCCACAGTCCTGGTTTGCACAGGGCAGTCCCAGACATGCAGGCAGCATCAGGCTGAGAAGCCCTCACTTGTGTGCTCTTCTCCCAGAGTTGTGTGTGCATTTTTGTATGTACAGGTTACTTTAGTTGTGTGAACAAATCAGGAATTAAGTATACAGCTCACTAATTGCAGCCATCTGTGAACACAGGTACTTAATTTCAGAGCTGAGTTGTGACAAAGTTAAATGCAAGTTAGGAACAAATTTACACACACATTTTGCATGCGGTCATAAACCTGTTTTGGGATCACAGTCTGCAAAAGCTAAGTGCTCCTCGTCTCATGTGGCCTAGTCTGGAAAAAGTCAGAAAACATAACAAAAATTCTCTGAGAACTGTTGGTCTGCACAGATAGCATGAGACACATTAATGATTGACATCATACTTCTTATCATCCATGAGAGGGAGACTGAAGTGGGCTCTGTCCTGCACTGTGGATTAAATTTTCAGAAATGTCCAAAAAGTCTCAAAAAGTTTTAGCAGATGACATTTAATTTTGACTTCAGTGGTACCCCACTCTGACTGACATCCAATTAAATGGGACTGCTAATAAAGCGATGTGTTAGGTAAAATGAAGGGACCAGATTCCTGTAGATGGTTCTGGTCTCAGACTCCTGTGTTATCTGAAAGACCCTTTGAATTACAGCGCTGGAGTGGGGGAAACCTCAGACACTCTTCCTCCCTTTGACTTAGGAAACGTCGCTTTGGTTTTTTTCTCGTTTACAAAAGGATAGGGACAAACCCTTTGTTGCTTTGTCAGCCATTTTCCACAACCAAAACACGTTGCACAGTACCGCTGACTCTGATCAGTTTCATTATTCCTCAGGAAAATGAGCAACCTGAATGTGTTGTAGAGGGGAAGGATTTGGACAGAGAAGAGGCTCAGGGGCAGCAGCACCGGCCGTGTTCTGCAGCCGTTGGCACACACAGGTGTGCACCAGGGACTGCGGAGTTTCCTCCCTCGTGGGAGACGGCAGAGCTCCATCAGAAATTTTACTCCATGCCTGGCACCATGCTTCAGAATTCTTTTCCCCAAAGGGTAACCGGTATTGAGATTTCAGATGACATTTATTAACAATATGAATTCAAGGGATGAATAAGACTATTAAAACTTTCCCTTAGCAATAAGGCATTTGCAGAATGGAAGGAAGGCAGGAGGACAGCAGGAAAGCAAAATTCAACGCAGCAATCCTGGTATAGCAGCCACGTCCAACAAGCACAGAGGAAATTCTATGTCAAATAGATGTGTTCTGCTCTGGGAAAAGGAAAGTGAAATAGAGGCCATCAGGGAGGGTGTGTTTTGCAGTGGGAAAGAGATGAAATGAGAATGAAGACTGAAATCTTTATGGAAACAAATTATTATTGGCATTCAAAATCAAAAGCATCACACTGAATAATGCTGTAGACTGTCTTTTTTGACTCTTCAGACATGGCACCAAATCACAACTCGGGAAGTAATGGTGGCAGTTAAACTCTTGGAAGCAATGGATCAAGCACTTAAATGGGGAACACAGCCCACTGTCAATATTTTCCAAGCCTCTAACTGGGCTGCCAGGGCTGCTCCTGCTGCCAGCTGCATGCAGAGGGCAGGGCCTGATCCCAGCCATGGGCATCAACCGCTGCTGAGCTCCCAGGGAGATCAGATCTGTAGATAACGTAGGACATCCAGCCCAAATCCATGCCTAAGTGAACAGAACAAAAAGCCCCCATCCAAAAAATATCTGACCCATGTCACACCCATATCTTCTTTTTTTCCCACCCAGGTAGTGGGAAGAAAGCTTAAAGGCTTTTAGTGATGGTGCTGTTTGGATGGCTGGGCTGCTGTTTAATTGCTGAACAAAATGAGAGAAGTTTCCTGGGGATGCTGTGGGAAAGGCAAGTCGAAACGTGAGGTTTGGATTTAATTCATAAGCAGCAAGGTTAATGATCGTCCTTATTTTATCTGACAAAGAATTTCTCAGTATTGATCCACTCCCTGTAACTGGGATTTCTTTCTTCCTTGAAAAGAAAAATGAGCAAAATAAATAGCAACAATGTTCGAGAATGGAAATGCAGTAAGATTCAGCTCCTTGTTTCCCTGTCTGGACACATACTGTGGTGGCCTAAAACCATCTCCAGCTGGAAGGGTTCTGCCCTTTCATGGGGAACTTTCTGCACCAGAGGTGTTATGCAGCTCCTGACAAAGGGAAGAGCCATGGGGAGAATAACGAGAAAACACCATGTTAACGTTGTCTTTTACCTCTTGGCTTGTAAATCTGCATTAAATACAGTTTCTGTATCATTATGGCGTGATACCTTTCAAATTTCTTTAGAAAAGAAACATGCTTCTTTGTATAATTACTCATTTGCCATATGAAAGGGAGAAACCATCTCCCTCAGACCTGCTTTCCTGCTTTGGAGCTGCTTGCTTGTGTCTACAGGCGTACGGATCCCACGAACCGCGCGGTAACAAGCACCTTCCTTTCCTTTTTTCTTTATCCTAATTATATTTCCCTTCTGTCAAGCTGAGCTTTCTGTTTACTGAACGTGTAGCACAGGTTGCTACCAAGCCGGCTGAGCACCCGCAGCATCCTTGCAGGATTAAACCCCGCGCTCGCAGCCTTTGCTGAACTCATCCCAGTGAGGAGTGCGGGGTGAACCAGAATGGGAGAGGTGGGAAAGGGAGCAGAAAGGCTGAAATCAAAGGCAGACACAGACTCAAACCACGTTTTGCTGTGGCGTTGGATCACACCTTTTGCTGTCTTTTGCCCTTCTTGCAGGCAAGTATTGTACTCCTGGTTTGGCTGCCGCCTCCATCTGTCTGCTGGCAGTGGTACAGGGTCACTTATCCTTTGGGCAGCCGGCCCTGTGACTCTCAGCTGGTTAAACAGTTTGTTGGCTGACTGCAAAACCTCCTCACCTGGCTAATGAGCTTAATGGCTCTTAAGGAGATTCAATAAATATTTTATAAAGTAAGTTTCACTTCGTTTATTTAGCCTTAAACTGTGTGGAAATATATAAATATACATATGACTGGAATGACTAAAACAAAACTTTTTGCTATTTAAGCCAGACAGATGCAGAACCAAGCTTACATTTTCCTTGCTTTGTTTCAATCTATTTCATAGATGCATCTGTGTGTGTACTTCATCTCTTACTTGGCTTTCTAAGTAAGCTCTTCCCCTCTGCTTGTCTATTCTGAATGTAGCTCTCATCATTCCATTCCATCTTCAAGTATTTTTTTAAAGATTCTGCAGCAGCAAAGTAGAGGAAACAATGAAAACAATTGTCTACTCTTATTTTTGGAGCTTGTTTAATTTTTTGTTACCAAAAAAATGTGTTTTGATGACAGTTTTGTGGAAATAGAATTTTGAAATTCTGTGAATTTCAAAGGTGATTTAAAAAATGAAGTCAGCAGGATATCTGCATGTGTGTAAGGGTAAAAATGTTCAGATATGCTGACAGCATTGGCATTTGAGGTCTTTATTCAGCATTTCCTACACAGCCAAACCTTCTGTTTGCCCAGTACTAGAAACCTGAGCACACTTCAGATCCAAGCACAAAGTGCAAATCAGGGTTTGAAGCACTCGTGGCCAGATTCTGCAATTATTTCCAGCAGTTTGTTTCTGCAGCTACTGGATGGATGTCTGGAAATAATCCACGGTTACTCTGAGTCCAATACACTTAGCCCAGATTTACATCAGTGTCAAACTCAGACCTTGTCTGTTCTTTTTATTCCTTCACAAGTCCTAGATAGGAGTCAATTGTTTACAACATCAATAGGCCAGTTAATTTCATAATTAGTCTTGGTTAAGGACTATCCATAAATAGTTTATCATTTCTTGTGTGAATTTTTATTCAAGACATTTTCAGAAAATCTCTTGCTAATTTACATGTTCAACCCACTTGTAGAAAGAGGACTTTTGTGGGCTATGATTGTAAAATCACCTTACACACATTAGTTGCTTTATGGCAGGTACTTAAAGCTCTATAACTTGTTATGAAGTAGAATTAAATTCCTTATTATTGCATTTCAGTTCATGTCTAGGAAAAAAAACTCCTTTTTGTGTTTTCAACTAAGGTACCTGATACATTCGTGCACTTTTAGGTGATAAACAGTTTTGGAGGCTCTGCATTGACCTATGCAATGGTAATTTTCAATTGCATTTTAATGAAACAAGAAGTGTGTGCTTTTCTGAAGTGGAAAAATCAGATAAGGTCAGAAAATCAAAAAAAAAAAAAAAGAAAGAAAGAAAGAAAGAAAGAAAAAATAACCTAGTAGGAAAATCTTTCATTTTTAGTAGGAGGGAAGAGGAAGGAACTTGGTTTGCTGCCTGCTCTGAGCTTCAGAACCTGTTCCACCCAGCAACATGGGCACAGAACACTCAGGATGAAGTTTGCAAAGGCTTCAGTAATCTGCTGGCACTCAATTTAGCTTAAACAGTTGAATATATTTTGTAGACATAGTTTGCTAATTTGATGTCAAGGAAACCACATAAAAATTAGATCGTGAAGTGGTGTAATTTAGTGCGTCTCATTTGACATCAATAGAGATACACAGATTACCTCTCCTCAGGAGAATTTGTCCCGCATAAATTTCTCACTCGATGGTTTTCGTAGCAAGGGCCAATGAAAAACCAAAAGTAGCATTGCTGAGGGAATAATTTGCCTTTAAGGAAGTGTCTAAGAAAGTGAATTAGGAGACTGTCCATTGGTTGTATTGCTTGTTTGATATTTAAAAGGCAGTGAATTTACTGGAAGACTTGTGATGATATTCGAGGTGGAAGTCACAGGGAATGGCTTAGTATTAGAATTTTTAGTGCCATCTATTGAAATGTGCCAAATTTAACAGAAGAGAAAAAGCCTGATCTTTTATAAATCATAAAATTCATTTTTAACTTACCAACTTTCATTGCATCCATTTGCTGCTCAGACTAATTTCCAACTTCCCTCCAGCATGGGTCACATCAGATTGTCCTGTTATAGTCACAAACTATTGGGAAGCATATGAAAGTCACAGTGTGGTACCTTCAAGTCAACTGGTTTTCCTTCTGTCATGTTAGAATAAATACCATAAAAGTAGATCTCCAAAGCTGGGCACAGCCTGCCATATCTCTAGAAACACATTGGCAACTGGGGCAGAAACTTCCCACCACTATTTTTTCCCTTATTTTCCCATGTGTTGCCTCCAACACCTATTCCCCCTTCCTCCAGCAGGTTCTTTAACCTTTCTGCTCAACGGAGATGGCATTGCAGCACACCAGGATGGTAGAGTGCAACAACCACAGCAGAGGTTCTTATGGAGAGGTCAAAACAAGCAAAGATGAGTGAATAAAAGATCTAAATTAATTAACCCAAGAAAAATCTTAAAGGAACAAAGCAATTTGGGCATCAACCTCAAAAATATCCTTTTCACTTCAAAGAAAGAAAAGGTCTTAGCTGAAATGGATCCTTTGAGAGAAATAGAGTGAGTTGTTATAGCTACATGTTTTTTATGACTACATGCCTGAAAATTTCTGAAGAACAAAATCTAGCCAAAGAAAAATATTAAAACTTGTTTTGTTCTGGTGGTTTCAACATTTCCCCTTGCTTTTCCTTTTCTTTGATTTTTTTTCCTGTTCTTTTTCATTTGCTTTCCTAGAAGTTATCAGTGCTAAAGAGAGAGGAGAAAATCTGATCCCAATTCTTTAAGAAATTTCATCTAAAAATTTGATCTTTCCAGAAAATATTTGTTAGTTGCAATGTGCAAAAGTACCTCAAATTCTCTCATCCTTCCATCTGTTTTTACTGCGAAAATTGTGCTAGCAGCATGACAGCATAAAATTCCCTTTCCATCCTGCAAAGCTTGCCTATTTATCCCAGAGGTAAACTCTCATAATTGTCCATGAATAGCACTTTTCACTATGATTTGTCAGTGCACGTGATATCTTACAAACCTTTCCCACAGAAAGAATCCTGGAAACCAATACTTGCGATCCAGGGCCAAACAAGACAACACCAATAAATACGATCAGCCTGTGCAAACACACGGAGAGAGCTGGCTTAGAAGGCCTCCTTCAGATCCTCTCCTTTCTAAGGAAAGCAAAATCATCCCTCTGGGCCCCAACATTATATAATTAAGAACTTCATATAGCTGAACTGGAGCCACCACTGGAATGAAAAAAGATCAAGTCTTTTAATGGTATTTTTCCATTAAGCTTGAATAATTTCCTGACTCTATCTCTGAGTAATTTTCAACCAGACCTTTCTGATTCAGACCAAGCAAAGTTGTCAAGAACAATAAATATCTATCTTTGTGGTAGTGAATGCCTTAAGATGCAGGGAAGAAAACAATACACTTAATTCATAGCTAAGGAATCGAATCCATTGAACTCACCAATTTCTCTCCCTTGACTGGTAGATGTCTTTCCCAGGCAACTGTCTGTTGTTGATTTTTTTAACACTTTTCTTGAGGAAATGAGGCTCCTGAGCTTACATTCTGTCTTTCTTTTTGTCCTCGGCTAATAACTCCTGGGAACATTAAGCTCACTGGCAAATTGTGAAGTCTCCATCCTCAGAGAAATTCAAAACCTGACTGCACACCATCTTGGGCACCCTGCACTGGCTGACCCTGCATTTGTCCTTTCTTTTTTTTTTTTTTTTTTAATGAAGCTACCAAAATATTTAAAAAAATACTAGGCAAAGCAGAAAAAAAAAAAAATGAAGCAGGATCCAAACACTAAGTACTTCTGAAGAGACTGTGGTATTCACTAATCACCAAGATCAAAATATTTGATGCAGATGTCCTTTCTGAGACTCCCATTCCAAAAGCCCTTTCATAATGTGCAGTGTACTGCTTCCTAGCTTTATTCTCGGGACACAGAACCCTAACTACTGCAGCTCTGAATACCTGAAGCCAGTCTATGAGATTTTTAGCTTGAAATATTGGGTCTATTTCAGCAGATAACAAAATCTCACTGACTTCATTGGATTGAACTTTCTTTCAATGGCTGTTCAAATGTTCTCTATTGGATGACTTCATCAAGATGAATGCTTAGAAGCAATTATTTGAGTCTCAAAGGATTCAGATAAAAAAGCTTTAACGTAGAAGCGATTTTTTGCACGTGTTCCAGCCTTTTGAGGAGGGTGTCAGAACAGTCTTCCTGGCAGCAAGCTGAATGCCTCTGAACTCAACTCATGGGTTGCAGAAAGGGGGAGAAAAATAGGTAGAAAGGGTCTAGGTTCCTAAAACATGATTTCTGCATAAATGTTGAGCATTTGTATCCAAAAAGCCAATAGCGGCCACCATGTTCATTGAAATGAGGATGTAGGGGTTCTGGCTCCTCAGGCTACAGCCCACAGCTTTGTCCTAAAGAGAAGTAGATGTGAGCTCTGGCTTCTGTATCAA
Organism: Penelope pileata; assembly: GCA_013396635.1. Classification (NCBI taxonomy): domain Eukaryota; kingdom Metazoa; phylum Chordata; class Aves; order Galliformes; family Cracidae; genus Penelope; species Penelope pileata. The sequence continues at coordinate 1,070,921 of WBMW01006209.1, read as the reverse complement.
TGGCTGCTCTTTATATAAGCCAATGAACTTTTAATATAAAAATATAGAAACATTTCTTGAAATAGTGACTGGCATATCTCCTCCCTCCAACAGTCACGTTCCATGCACAATTCAATGACATCTGACTAGTTTTGCACCACTGCAAGGGGAGTGATTGAAAAACAATCACAACTGATTTCTGGATTTCATTCCCCAAAATGTCTCCTTGCACTGCACACCCACCTTGACAGGGTACAGCCAGTCCCTCTCGGTGGGAGCCAGAGAAGCATCAGTCAGCTCAGCACTGCGGGCTCTGCAGGGCTGTTTCATCAAATGCAGTGAGAGCTGTACTTGGCTTGGAGAGTACAGCCACCACAGCACTGCTGTCCTTTCCTAGGGCAAGTTCAGTAAATCCACAATCAAAAGGATTTTGTTTCTAATTTCCTTAATCAGCTTAATTTCTGACAACAAAGTAAGACATCAGATTGTTTTAAATGGCAAGATTCCAAATAACAAAGTTCAATTTAAGCATCAATGACAGCAACTTGGGATATTATCTGGGAATTATTTACTGCCTGAGAAAAGTTCCTGTCTTGAAAATGAGACAAGAAAATTTCTATTTATAATTACACCATTTCAGGCCAAGTCCCATAGAGCTTGTTCAGGAAAATTTCAATGAGCTACAAGAAGAGTTTTGGTATATGTTCATCAGTATTTGAACTTTATGGACAATAACCTTAGGGGTCATTTTCTTTTTTTAGTGCAGTGCTTACGACAAACAACGTCACCACATCATACACCACCAGTTATTTCATCTTGTGTAAGCAAAGGAACGTCAGATGTTTATGTTTCAAAACACATTGCAGCATTTTTAAATTGCATCCAGAGGCTTAAAATCTGCATCTGAAACCTTTTGTCTCAAATGTCTTATTTGTAAAATGAGCTTAAAGCAATATTTACCTACTTTGTAGTTTTCTGTTGTTTAATTACCGCTGACTGTCCTTGACTGACATATTCTCAATGCATAAAATTCATCTCTGGGTAAACAGGCAGCAAGTGTAAGGCTTAGGCACAACTTTCAGTCCCTGCAATCATTTCATTGTGTACCCAAAACAGTTCAGTCAGCTTCTTAGACGTATCACGTCAACTGCAGTAACATGCTGTGACATGAAATACTCGGGTTCAATGCTTAAAGAAATCCTGTTTACACAGAGTATTCATACTTGCAAGAGGATGTTAGAGCTTCCTCTAAAATGCCAACTTGTGGTACATTTTACTTCAGTACTGATCAGTAAGAGTGGAAAAAATGAATATTTGCGTTTACTTTGATGAGAAACCTTAACAGCTGAGCATTTAAGCAGTCTGAAAGTTTCTTTCAAATCAGGTAACGGAATCTTGGTTCTATTAATATCCACAGCAAAACTTTTGGTGAGTGATGCAGGGAAGGATCTCTCCAAGAGCTTTTTGAGTCCCTGTTTGAGTCACAGCACCTCAGCACTTTGTCAAAGCAGCCTGCAGCTTGAATTTGTTAATGCATTCTTCTTTAAGACGAGCAGCTTGAAATTTGTTTGTGGTTCTTCTGAGTCATCATTAGCAGCAACTTCTTAAGCACAGGAGTGAATATTTTCTAAGAATAGTTTCAGGCTTTAGTTGTTCTGCAGCTAGTGCCCAACAGGTTCCCTTTGAGAGACCCCATGTCTTTACTCTTTGTCTAACACAATCTTTTTCTTCTCCTACAGTTGGTATTTGTAGTCAAAAAGCATTAATTCAAACTCAAAGACCAGCAGACAGAAACAACTTCAAAGCTTTTATGCATAAAACGCCTTCCAAGTGACCATAATTTTTATTTTTGCTATTCCATTCATTTATACAAATATGCTGGACCACTTTGCCTACCACCTAGTCTTCTGGCAGTTCAAATAAGAAAGAAATGGGCAAGATGGAAAGCAAAGTTCAGCTACTGTCCTAAGATATAATTGTCCAATGATGAAAGTTAACTTTTTTCCACTGAATCTAGTGTTGGATAATCTCAGCTCTTTACATCTGCTTTTAGTTTGAGGAAACTCTGGGAGATCTCTGCCTCTTGGGCAGAAAGATTTGTATTTCAAATTGAATTCTTGGAAAGCCCTTGTGAGAGCTGGTACATACATAACACAAGTCCCTTTGGGAGATCAAGTCAAATCAGTGACCCATGCCTGCACTCTATTTCTTGGTGTGTCTCAGGGCAGATTTGGTTACACTGACATACTGGGCAGGTGGAAAATGTCAGAGATTCCTACGTGTGTAAAGCTCTGATCCCAGGCAACAGTACTTCCCTCTGCCAGGTTTTTACTGGGTGTAATGAATGTCTAATACAAAATCCAGAAATTATCTTCCCTATTCTTGCCAAAGTGCTGTACGTACTGTGCATTGCAAGGAAAAGAACTATCTGAACAGATCTCTTTCCTTCTGTAGGAAGCAGTTCTTACAACGCTGGGCTGAAACAACAATCAGTTCAGCACCTGACCCGCAGCCTTGCTTCACTGTACTGAATATTGAGACCAATTTTACAGAGCAGAACTACATCCTCATTAAGCTTTAAAATTTCATAATATGTCAAAAGTAAGCTTTATGCTTTTTGTAGGGCAATACTTAACCCAGACTTAAAAATACTGCAGATGTTGGAGGCTGCTACTTGTAGCAGCACTCCCGATTGTATTAATTTCCTCACACAGGAAGCTCACCTGACACTTTGACTTTTATGACTGCAGGTTTGCAGGATACAGCTGTCAGCTGCTAAGGAAGTTTTCCTCAGAAATTGTCCACAGAGAGATTTTGAGCTTGTCTATATAAATGTTGTGGTCTAGCAACTATTATTCTTTACAAACAAATACCATTAAAAGTTAGTGAGAGAGTCGACTTTAAGAGACCTGGAAAAAACAACATTAATATTACACAAAATATTATTTGGAGGGGAAAAAAAATGACGAATGAGGTCTATTTATTTGTTTTTACATATAAATCAGATGGTCTCTGAAACTCACAGACACAGAAGAAATAGCTTGTTTGAGAAAATGGAAGTATCTCCTCTGTAAGCTCCCACTCCTTAGGAAGGCTTCATGCTCTCTGAAGGGCCTACAGCCTCTTGCCAAGAAGGTATTTGGTCATTAATTTTTTAAATTAATGCTCCAGGATATTCACGCAAAGACACAGATATTGACTACTGTGTAGAATATATTTTTAATTGGAAGAAGCCATGCCAGCTGAGCTATAAAACAAGTACAAGCTGTTAGATATAATAAGAGAGAAAAAAGACTAGAGGAAAAAAGTGAGTCATGAAAAAAGGAAAAAAAGGAGCAAACTATTTAGTTAAAAGAGACTTCCCAGGACTCCTAAGCTAAGGCAGAAAAACATGAAACTTATCATGACCATCACGAATGCTGTTCAGGGATGTAGGGATCTCGATACCATGGAAATGGCACTTGTATTCAGGATTATCTTACATGGTTCACATATAAATGAACATGGTTACAATTTCTCAGTGGTAAAAACACACATCAAAAACTGCAAGTGTTGTTTACATTGTATATATGTGCACTGGATAGTACACTGTAATACAGAGAAGCAAGAAATTAAGGAGGAATTTAAATTTCTTCTTCCAGACAAAAAAGAGTGATCTAAGCTGTAGCACCTGACACATATAGATGCTATGGGTCCTGATATACAGATACTGCTGGCTTCAGCATCAACCAGGTGTCACTGTTCTGATGTTGACTTGAGTCAAATATAGCCATTTTAGAAAACAAATATGTTTTCTCTAAAATGTAGTCCCTCTATTTGCTTCTGTAATTTTTATTTATTTGCAATATAAGTATCAGGGGTACTATCTTTGCTATTTATTTTTTAGTTTCTCAGAGGCAATAGGAATACACATGTTCTTAACTGGAAGCATAGTTCTGGCAAGACTGTTGAGAAGCTGAAATGATGCGCATTTTAAACACGGACATACAGGAGCTTCTGGGTGCCAGGAACATCAGTTTAGGCATCCTGTACCTCACAAGAAATAATTTCTGCGTATGGTAAGTAAAGTGATATTAAATGTATGAAATACACAGTCTGTTGAGCTTCTTCCTCAAAAATCTTTTTAGAAATCCCCTGAGTTGAGGGATGGATTTAAAGCAGTGAGGTCCATTGCCACTCACAGGAGGGGCCAAGGTTTGCTTCTTAGAAGACACAGNAAATGATGCGCATTTTAAACACGGACATACAGGAGCTTCTGGGTGCCAGGAACATCAGTTTAGGCATCCTGTACCTCACAAGAAATAATTTCTGCGTATGGTAAGTAAAGTGATATTAAATGTATGAAATACACAGTCTGTTGAGCTTCTTCCTCAAAAATCTTTTTAGAAATCCCCTGAGTTGAGGGATGGATTTAAAGCAGTGAGGTCCATTGCCACTCACAGGAGGGGCCAGGTTTGCTTCTTAGAAGACACAACTGGAAGAGCAGCTGCATCTTTGCTCATCAACACACTTGCATAACACCTCATACCTGGATGCAGAGAAATTTCACATGGCAGTAGANCCCTGCAGCAGGTTGCACAGGTAGGCATCCAGGCGGGTCTTGAATATCTCCAGGGAAGAAGATTCCACAACCTCCCTGGGCAGCCTGTTCCAGTGCTCCGTCACCCGCACTGTGAAGAAGTTCTTCCGCATGTTGGTGCGGAACTTCCTGTGCTCCAGCTTAAGGCCATTGCCCCTTGTCCTGTCCCCACTGACCACCGAAAAGAGGTTCCCCACCTCCATTTGCCTCCCGCAACTAATCTCAGTAGCGAGAGGGTTCTAGTAATGCAGTTTTTAGATTTAAGTGCATCTAAGCCTTTCAGAGGAGATACTTCTAATTTATTTTGGTATTGAAGCCAACGAGAGTGTTCAGCATTTCTATCTATTGGACTTTCTATCAAAGCCCAAACATTGTGAGGCCCAGGCAGCCAGATCTAAAATAAGTCATGGAATACACTTTTTATCAAACAAGACTGTAAAACCAGTAGAGGAAATGCAATATTTTATCAGTGACTTCATAGGACTATTTTATGCTTTCAATGTTCAACACATCCCTTTTTGTCTTTGCATTTATAGTCTTCCTTCTCTTCTCATGTTTTTGAGCTCCAAGTAATTATTCTAATTAAAAATATGGAAAAGCCAGCAATCGGAACACAAGCATTTTCACTTTTGAGAACCACCAATAATTATTTTCACTATCCATTACTTAGATGCCTCATTATGTGTTTTTATTTCACTTCTCTGATGTTGTTCTCTTCCTACCAATGATAATTTCACATACTGAGTGGCTTCTACAGTATTTTACTCAAACTTGTGGCATTATCCAAAAAAAGCACTGCTTTATTGCCCTACTTCAGGGGGAAAAGCATCTAGTCAGACATTTTCTCCATTAAATACTAAAGCTGCCATGCTTTGATAGCTCAAGACAATGAAGAATTTTTGCTAAATGCTCCCTACAGGGGAGAATAGCTCCCCATTTCATTATAAAACTTGTGAAGTATTGTTTAGAAAAGTACAAACAATGAAAAATTAGATCACTATATATAGATTCATTCGCTGAAAGCAACAACTAAAATTCAGTCAGAAGACTGGATATCAAAGAAAAGGATTAAAAAGAGAAATTACAAAATATCAAGAGTGTTTCCATTCTAAATTTACAGTTATCCCTAGGTACATACAATAGAAAAAATCTCATGATCCTACAGGCCTACACATTATAATTTGTATGATCTTAAAATCAAAGCATGCTGGTGTACAAACTATATGGTATGTGCACCTTATTAGTAGGGCAACTTTCAAAATGATTAACTTAAACATTGTTTCGTAGACCTCTCTTTCCCTCTCCTCTTTATAATAGTGTTGTCCTTACTGCATGACTTCAGCACAGGCCTTCCTAAACTCACTAATGAATGAAGATATCCATCCAAATAGCTCCTGAGAGTCTAGGTCTTGTGGTTCCCCGAATTTTACCTGTAAATTTAAAAAAGAAAAATGTTTAACATTAATATTATCCAAGTAAGTTAATTCATGTCCAAGACCATAACGTAATGAAAAGAGCAAGAGAAAAGTTGAATACTTTCATTTTTATTATTAAGTAGAAAACTTAGAGCTGGCTAAAAAGTCCAGTAAACTGAGATCCAAAACATCTCAAGCAGAAGTGGCCCCAGGAGTTGTCATTAAATTACAACAGTAACCTGTTCCCTGGTTTTCTGTACAAACTATCTTCTCTGGCTGGACTACAGGTCTACAGCTGAAGAGGAGAAAATCAGTAAATTGTGAAGTTTCCTGATTTTGCAGTTTGTTAGATGAACGATTCATAAAAGAAAATGAGTACATTAGAGAAATGACTTATATTCCATGGTGGACATGGTAGCATATTTTAGCCAAACTGTTTTCATTTTTTGGCATTTTGTTTTGCAGATGAAGATATTCATGTTTATGTGGATATTTCAGAAGAAGAAGTAATTCATCAGAGACACTTTTCCCTGGTCTCTTCTTCTTTTCACCTGAAAAAGGTGAGCAGATGGAAAGTTTTTCAAAAACAACCTGAATATTGGCATCGTGTTTGTTCTACTGCAGTAGGTGAAAGGCAATCATACTACAAAGTTAATTGTTAGGATGGGGATTCCTGCATTAGTTAAAATCACTTCCACATATATTCTCCAGTGTTATGATAGAAAAGGATTTTTAGTTTTAAATTTGTTGCTGAAGTTTAATTCAAGAGGCTTGTCATCATTTTCAATGATTCCTCCATAATGGCATCAGTGAGTTAAAGAACATAAGAGTACTTAAAATGGTTTTCTAACTGAGCAGAAGAAATCTAGAGAACATACTCCAAAGGCTTCCGTGAAAGGTTAGATGAGAAGGTTTGGACAGGTGTCTGCCATTACCTGCACACCTTTACCTGGGCATCATCTCAGATGCTCTTAGGAGCAAACCCTCTGCCTGCGACTTGGAAACACAAAGAAACCACTCATATATAATTCAGTCACAAAAACTTTAATATTAACTAGTGATACCTGATTAATAGTTTTGCCTGTTGTGTTCCTAATTGCACCTCCTGGGTGCTCCAAGCCCTTGATCTTTGGCACACCTCGCCACTCACCTACAGTCTACCATCAGTTAAACAGTAATGAGAGAGGCATTTCCTGGAGCTAATGACCATCTGTGAGAAGTTGACAGCCCACAGCTATTCCACAGGCAGTTATCTCCAATTTATTGTTAATTCCATAGAAGTGTCATATGCCAAGGTGATTATTGATTTTATAAGCAGAATATAAAATCATAAAGGTGGGCCTGTGGATTTTTGTTTTATGAGCAACATGATTTCCATGGTTACCTACAACACATTTCCAGATCAAATGTTCCCCCAGGTAAGCTGGACTATTCCTTCCTAGTGCTGTTCAGCTGGTAGCCTGCTCTTTGATCACCCATCCTATTTTATATTTGCTTTACATTTTTGCTGCTTTATAAATATACAGAAGATCTGCCTAGCAATAACTTTATTTGGAAGAAAAAAAATCCATTTGATGTGAGAGGAATATATAAAATGCTTAACTTTAGAGAATAAGAAGGGAGGCAAAAAGCAACTGGGGTAAAACTTGAGGAAACTTCTAGCCACATGGAAAATGAAATCCTGTTCAAATGCAGATAAGAGTCTCAGATGAGAGTTTCTGTTATAAGCAGAAAAAGCAGAATCTCACACACGATGCTGTGCTACAGGTTTATGTTCAGTGCCTCCTGGCTGAGCATTCACAGCTGGGCAGAAGCAATGTCAGGGCAGGGGGAGTATGACAGGAGCATGGCACACAGGAGGGCACGGCCAGGCAAGCTTGTCCCCACCTGGTTTTATAGCAAAAATCTCCCCAGTTTTTGATGAATACTTTTCAGTCATTTCCGTCCACGTAAGTCAGTTGTTAATTCTCTCACACCGTTTTTCCACTTTTTTGGGACTGAGTTCTTTGCTTAAATGCTACCGTAGTTATTTGGCTTGTTACACTACTGTGTCATTTTTTCCACTTGTTAAAGGTTGCAAGAGACACACAGAAACTCTTGTACAACATTGTTACCATTGTTATTCCTTTTAGTAAAATGTGACTAATTAAATTTCCTTGGTCAAACATGTCTCTAATCTTCGATGTCTCTTCAGAAAGGCCCCTGAAGGTCATCCTGGCTGCATCTGATGTGTAACATTTTGCCTATCATAAAACCTCTCTATTTATAGTCCCCCAGCCTCTCTAAAATGAGACATAGTAATGATTTAGAAATAAATAAAAACAAAAAATTATTTTAAAGAAGCCCTAAAGCTGTGTCCCAGTCCCAGGATTGGGAAGTTGTTCCAGTTTCAGAGACTTGCACTGCATTTCAGCAAAGCCACCTCTTTCCTTAAAACCTCCTAGTGTGACTAAGAGGCCTCCTGAATTTCTCAAATAACATTGTACTAAATGAGGAATCTCCATGCTACATTATTAAAAATTGCAGCATGAAGCTATTATCATTCCCTCTGGTGTGACCCTCTGACCCAAAAACATTTGCTATTGTTTTGGACCTATATGAGTTCCTTCCATTCAGAGGAAAACGTGACAGAGGAAATTAGGTGCTTCTCCAGTGGAAGCGTGGGAGAACACAACAGGAACAAACAAGAACAGACAGTTTATCAGAAATCTTGTGCCCATGGAGATTCCTTCCTTCCCTGCTCATTTTTAGGTCTGTGCTTCTACTAACGTCTCCACCTCTGTCTCCTTCTCACTTGAATAACAGCAGCTAAATCAAAGCCATAGACTGTAAGCTTGTCACTAGAAAAAGTCCTCAGCCCAAGCAACAGAAGATCTACAGTTGTCTACAAGCTGAAGAAGTACATCATTGGTGGTAACCACCAGAAAATACACTTTTTTTCTGTAATAATTGAAAATATGGTTGGATTTATAAAGCTGCCGAATACCCACTTTTTATATATATACACACACACTTGGACCATAAACCCTCTAAAAAGTGAGCTATAAATCCTCAAGAAGAGTAAAAACCAGATTTTCTTTCAAAACATTCTCTCTCTTCTATATATGATTTTTTTTTCTTTTTTGCCAGTTTCTATCAACAGTATAACTATGAGACACGTGGGAGCATGGGAATTTCTTGTGTTTCTTTCTTTTTTTCTTAAGAAGTTTAGATTTTTTCATTGCATTTTAATATGACACATACCAGTACATTGCTATAAAGCTTCTTCATTTCATCACATCTTTTTGACAGCTGGGATAGATCCCCTTCATATTTCTGAATTAAATCCTGTAATAAAATAAAACTTCTTAATTTGGTATAGGAGCATAATATTAGAGCAGATATTAAATAGCAGTGAAAACAAGAGAATTCAAGTCAAAATTTTCATGTCACAAAAATTTCACATTTCAGAGAAGATAAGTGCACATCAAGCACACACATTTCTTGCAAACATTAAGGCATCAAAGACAAAAAGGAAAAAAGAAGAAAAAAGGAACATCAATTTTAGAGAAATTTTTACAGTATCATCTATTGTTGCTACTGAAATCTATTAAAACTGACAGAACTAGAAAAGCATCGTAAGGTCCTAATTTCCACTCACATTTGCACTGTCTAGCCTTTTTGCATGCAGAGCAAACATTCCCAGTTGCTAGTTCTTAAGGAGTAAAAAACAAAACTTTAACATTCAAAACAAAATTTCTTAATCATAGTTCCTTTGTAGAATATACATTATAGACAACTTAATATTTATTCAAGAAGCATACTGGGCTCCCACCAGGTGTTCAGCCACTTCTTGCATAGTGTCCTCCAGCCCACCTTGTTCTGCCATTAGCATGGGCAGAATCATCTTAGATCAACCTGTAATCACAATTTAGTCCAGCTCTTCAATGGTGTTTCTCTATGCTATTTTCCCTGCTGTCTGAGGGCAGAGAAAGTTGTTACAAATTCATATATGCTCTAAAATTGCTGTTATTCCAAAGTGCTTATTGTGGGTGACTGTGAAGCTATCTATTTCTCATCCACTCCAGGCTGTCTGCCTGTGAGGGAAAAACAAGAGCTATAGAAGCTCTGAAAAGACCTTCCCATGCTGCAGCTTGTAGTATGAAACACTGTCAGGGAGAAATAAAAGGCCACTTTTCCTCAGATGCTCCTGACCCCCTTGTCAGGGCAGGATTCAGCACAAACTAAGTAGATTACTTATCTTTTACCTCTAGTCCACAATAAAGTTATGATAATGTTACCTTCAGTTCCCTGTAGAACTGTGACTCCTGGGGTGTTGCCTTGATTGTCTTGGGTTTAATAAGCCGCCTGCACTGAGTAACATTTTCCAATTCCTTCTTTAAAACTAACAAAAGAGAAAGAAAATGAGAAATTTCACTAGTATGCAATTGTGTCCAAAGGAGTGCAAACGTCTTAGACAGAAAAAGTAGGAGATTATGGGTCTATGATGTTCATCTGGGAATATTAGCTTTCTGCTTTGAAATAGAAATCCTAAAAGAAGCATGGGTCTTATGGGAAAGAAATAGTATGTGATCACACCACAAGCAACTGCAGAATAAAGAAGAGGTCGATAGTATGGTTATGCAGGAGCTGTAAATCTGACATTTCCTATCTTTAGGAATTAGCAATGAAAATAACACTTCTTCCAAGCTACATTTTTTGTAGAATATTCAGGCTTCCATTAAAGATAAGAGAACAAAAATTCTCCTTTTTGTAACAGTAAGAAATCTTGTCAGTTGGCGGAAAGTCCTGCCCCAGACTGCTATCATGAGGGCTCTGGCTGTATAAAACGGGGGGAGAAGAGGTTGCAGCCTTGGATCCATGGCCTCAGTCCTGAATGGAGCCAGGCTGCAGCCTGTGTTTTTCTCCTCTCTTGCTCATGAGGTAAACACAGTGCATGAGCCCCAGGACATGCCTTAAACTACATGGTGTAAAAGGCTGGTTCAGAAGCATTTGGTTCATCTCTCTCCCTTTCTGCCCTGGAGAACAGTACTTAGAAGATAAGAGAGTGATCTACTCTGGTTCCATCAGAAATCTAGGAGGGAAGAGGACAGTAGGTCTACTCCAGTTCTCGTAGCATCTCCTTTGGTAGCTCCCAACAGCTCCTGGTACCATGCCTGTTGTGCCACTTAACTTTGCATATCTGGCTTTAAGTTATTTAGTGGTTTTTAACTGCTACCAACCTTGTCCCTGAAGAACATAAGTGACTGAAGGTAAACTGATTATATACATCTATATTTAGCTACTTTAAATATTCCTAAAAACTTGATTGGAATTTCTTGGAATAAAACAAAAACTCACTTTGGTAGTGTCAAGTTACATGCCTGGCTGATTTCCCAAGTAGGTACAAGGGTTTTTCAAACCAAAAGCTGAGAACAACTGCCATTCAGGTATGTTATGAAAAGCTGAAATCAGATATAGCAGTCCGTGGTGACACACAGTGTTCATGCCACATTTTCAAAAGATAGATTTTTATAATTTTTCAACATAATGTAAGTTATTTTTATCCACACAGGTAGCTCCTCTATCAGCTCTCAAAAAGCTCACACTAAAATCCATTGACTTCACTGGTCACCTTACAATGGTAAGCTGTAAATTTCTCCCAAATTCTGTCTTATATTTGAACAACTTTATTCTGTTCTCTTCTATTGACTTCACTCGTGTTGAACTCTTTTCTAGAGATGGGCTCCATTTTGGTTCAAAGTAGTTCTTGAACTTCACTACTGAACTGTGCAAAGTTTTCTCTTGCTGCATTGCCTGCTCTGAGACTTCATTACAGCATTAACTTTGACAGAGTGCTCATATCGCTGAACATCTGTAGTTTAAGATAAACTCTATTTACCATGGGCAGTATGTTTTTTTTTATATTTCTAAACCACCTGGGCACACTTCATTATTTCTTTTTTAAAATTCTTCACAGTAACATAGCAGGTTAAATATCACCATAGCAACGCCTTACCTCAATATTTGTATATTTACCTCTCTTTACAAACTACAGAAGTGCAATGAAAACCTGTTCCAAATGACTGCACAAAGTATGAAAATCTTTCTCTGAATTTAGAAACCACATTTACATACCATCAACTTCAGCACTTAGGCCCTTCATGGAAGCTGGAAAGGAAGAGAGATGGAAAAACATTAAATATCATTCATACTGTGAGGATGGAAGTTTCCACAAAAGTTGACGTTTGGTTTTTTTGTGTTTTTTTTTTTTTTTTTTTTAAATCTCCCTCCTCTTACCATCAGGAACAGCTTCAAATTCTGTCAATTCCTGAGAAAATTTAGCCAAATCAGGCTCATGTAAAAAGATCTGTTCCACAAGGGCATGAAGCAAGGTGAATGTCCTCTCCTTACCCCGCAACAGAGATAGCTGCAAATAGAATAGAGCAGTAATTGACAGACTGAGCTATTATACTTCTTTTACAGTATTTCAACAGCAGGTATGTTGATAGCTTCTAGGTAAATCTGACAAGAATAGAAAACACAGTGAAATCAAACTTCTCCTTTTCAATCTGCCATTTCTCAGACATACTTGATTAAGATCAGCTTTATGCTTTCATATCCGTTGACCTTCCTTGTTCTTGTGTTTTCCTATTCACAGGGGTCTTTTATAACTTAAGATATCCTAATTGATTGCAACTGATTTTGGACCTCCAAACAGAGTCATCATGCCTTTCCACTTAAAAGCAATGTGCTATGTTCATGAAGACAGTAAAGTTTCTTAAATGAATCTGGGAAGGTACTCTGTGGCAGAAAATGATTTTGTTGGCATTTTTCATTATGATAGATGTGGTATTACAACCATTATTAAAAAAAAAAAAGTTGTGTCTCAGAATTGCCACTGGGGTTATAAATCACTCACTCACTCATATATTAAAGTCTCCAGATGGAAAAGATATCTTACCAAAAAAACAGTAATAATAATAAAAAAAAATCCTCCTCTTTTTTATTTACAAACCAGGCATAATGTTATAGGAGCACTAAAGTCACAAAGCAGCTCGGGAAATTGTATCTATTTCTGAATTTTTAGGGTAAGAAAATGATGCTCTGCTACTGTCAGGCAGGGGCAGGGGAGAGGAACATTATTCAGTGGCAGAATTTTCTGATGGCAAATTGTGGTGAAGAGGGGAAAGCCATTTTGCCTTAATAGTGGAAAGTTCAACCGACTTTAATGCAGATGGTTGGTGAGCAAAGAAGCTATTAAAGACTTAAGAACTAGATGATGTTTTTTCATAGAATATGTCTCTATCAGGAAAGACAAAAGATCACAGCAGCCACCTTCCTCCTCCATCCATTCATCCAGCAGAGCACTGGTCCCACCACTGGGATCAGTAACAGTGGAGGGTGTTAAAACCACTAAACCAGGCAAAGTTCCTTCCTTTTGCATTTATTCCTTTATTTATACTCTACTTTTGAAACTTTACCTTAAAATTACATAGTACCACTTGTTGCAGAAGATCACTGCATTAGAGTAAAATGAAGCACTAAGGAACTACTCCAGTGCTGTGAAAGTGCAGCCACTGCAGCAGGAGTGCTGGAGCTACAGCCTGGGGCCACAGTGAAACTAAACGAGTCCATACAACAGTGCTCTGCACAAAGCTGCAAAACACACTTTATCTAAACTTGCATCTAGTCAGGGGCCTGCAGTTCAGATGTCTCTTCTAGCCAGGGGATCTTAATATCAGGGCTGTCAGCATTTCAGTGTTCTACCTCATTAGAAACACAGCGCATTCAACACTACCATGCCCCCATCTAGCCAGCACTGCTGTCTGAAATGGGGAAATGCATCTTGTTACACTGCATATTAAAGAATACATTATTAAACCGGATTTTGTTTCTAGTGTAAGCAAGAGCAGATGTTAAAATGTTAGCTACTCATTAAAAATGATTGCCTTTCTTCACACTCAGAGCAAAAGCAAGTTAGTGTTAATGGCTAACATGCATTATAATATGATGATTTTAATGAAAAGAAAAATATTTACTCACTTTAGTTAAAGATGACAATCGAAATCCTTTAGCCTTCTCTTTTCCAGCATTTTCATTTAAATAGTTTCCAATGGCTAAAATGTACTCCAAGACAGCCATAAATTTCTGGCTGGATTGCAGCTGCTTACTTGCTTGGATGTTCTGGTTTATTAGCTGAAACACACAAGTTTTCCTTCAGTTCAGACTGAACAGGCAAGCAAAACAATGGCGCCTATAACCTGTCCTTTGCCAAGCCTTGTTGCCCCCACCTGAAGCAAGTCACACGTTAGCTGATATATTCCCAATCAGCTTCTTTTGGAGAACAGGCCAGGGGTCTTCAGGAAGGAGCTGCTCCATTCCCCCACCAGAATAAAGCTGTTGCTGTCACAGTTACCCTGCCTTAGATGGAGGTCAGATCCTCTGTGGCTGCCAAACTAGCCCTGCCAGAAGAACTTCAACCTCACCTCTTAAAATGTTTCTGAAGAAAAAGTTTTAGTGTTTGAATGCACCAGATTGCACCAAATGTCAAGCATCAGGGGAAGCAGATAGCCCGAAGCGCAGTATGAGGTTCTCCATCCTTCACTACTCTCCCTTCTGTTTACACCAGCTGAAGACTCATCTTATAAAAATTCTCGGTACAGTTTCCCCAGAAGGAAGAAGAATAATTTCCTGTATTGAGACTCAGCGTCAACTTCTGTTTTCCTGGGATATCATCTCCCTTATAGGGCAATAGACAAAAGAGGTGATTTGTTCTAAAACTAAGAAACATCTCTCGATAGCACCACACCCCTCCTCAATGATCAACAATACATGAATTTAAAAGAAGGGAAATGATGGAACATGAGTGAGTACTGAAAGCCCTTTCATAGCACATCACAGGGTCAGAAGCTGCTGAAAGCCAATACTCAGATTGCACCATAGAATTTTAGGTGTAATCTACATATTATAAACATGTTACCATGCATAACTGGGAAAAAAGGCAAGAAATTAGGTGTTTAATGAATAAATATCCTTCAAAGCAAACAGTTTACGATAGCTTCCAAATATTCTATTATTTGGTTTTGGTGGACGATGGCAAAGGTGTAGCATGGCACCAGACAGGGTCAGAAATCTGTGCATCTCCCCTGTGTTCTCCATCTGTTCCTATTCTGGGTTTTATTCTCTGTTACTATGGCTTTAACCACAGCCAAATAAAGGACAACAACTCTGATTTGCAGGACTTTAAAATTTTGTTTTTATTCCCACATAGAATGAGAGCAAAACCTTGAAAACATTTTCACAGAAGCAGAATTGTTTTGAAATAGTTTGCTCTGAATCAAGGCATACACAAACCCTGGCAGGTAAAGCAGCAGAACAATCCAGTCCACAAGACTCTTAACATCCTCCCACCCCACCACAGGCTCATTCCATGACCCAAAGTCACCCTGAAAAAGTCTGAGAGGGACTTGAATCCCAGTTTGCAACATCATACTTTAATGAGTGAGTAATCCTTAGGGCTTTTTGTTCCATTTTCCTTACATTCTGCTTCCTGCAGATGGTTAAATCACCCCAAGTTTTGGATTCTCAAATGCATTCCAGATAGTGCCATTGTATTTCAAACGTAGCCTGTCTCAAACAGTTACATGTTACTTACAGCTCCTTGGCTATCAAAGACATGATCTATAGTTAATTTTTTTAAAAACCTTTTTGCTTTTTACATTTGAAAAGAACCATGAAATGATATTTTATACACTGGGCTACCTGGATTATTACACTGTGAATTGCCCACATTATGAACTGTGAAATATTTTGCTGTAGTGAAAAAAATCCCCAACTACACAGCTTTGAAACCTGCACCAAGGCCTCTACTGCTTAACTGATAGATTTTGATTGCAAACAAATGAAGCAGTCATTACTTACAGGCTCCAAATCTCTCATGCTCACAGGCAGTTCACGTATGGTAAGCAGGAGATCCAACCTCTGGCCTAAGTGGGGGATTTTACACATCTGCATAGAATTGAACAGAAAAGGCTTGTAGAGCCAGACACTATTAAAGTCAACGATGCACATTTCTCATGAATAAGAACAGTTAAACACATTCAGTTTTATGTTTAGAGGTTTTGGAAATCTGGTTCAGAATAAATCTGATACTATTTTGGGGGAAGGAGAAGGCATGTTAGCTGGAGAAGCAAAATGGATCCATAAAGTTCTCTTCATAATTTTTAACATCTCAGCTCTTTCTCAGATAAATCCTCTTTGATGATTCTGGCTAAGACTGTAAATCTAAGTTCCTAATATCAGCTCCTTGTTGTGGTTTTATCTGGAAGAGGGTGTCCTAGAAATAGCATGTGGTATGTTTTAATACTGTGCATTCTTACCTCTAACATAAACTGATCAACTATATGCAGCTCTGAAGGAGACCCCCTGAACGACTGGTACTTTTCTGCATCTTTTGGTGTTAGCATATATCTGTAAAACAGTAAATGAAGGTTAGTTGTCCTCTTTCTTCTTCATTGAGAATGAAATATTCTCAATATTGTCATAATGTAAAATAGTCATTCCGTTCATCAGAATTTCTTATTGTTTATTGTTTCACATATTGGATATTTATTCTTTAACCATTTGTACTTTATAGATATTTGAGCCAATGATGCGACAGAAAACAAAAAAATGGATCTACAGATAGATCTGCATTTCTGGAAATATTTATATGTGCACAAGGCTCAAAAATAACGGTCAGTAGTGTTCATCTGCAGGTCTACAGACAATTTACAATGTCATGGATTATTTTGGAAAAGGAAAAGCTGTAGCATAATGGAAATGAGACTATACTGTCCAAAGAAGTTCATTAATTCTGCACTTGATACATACATGCCTTGTTCTCATTTATTGGATGAGCATATCTGACAACCTTTCAAAAGCACCTAGAAACAACACAGACTTTTAAGTAGTGATGGCCGTGCTCACTCAGTTCCCCTCCAGCAATCACTGATTTGAAAAATGAGCACAAAAGAAAAGCAGGCTCACATGGTGGTACAACAAGTCAGTGGGCTCCTCAGTCTGACCAACCCCTACCCATCTAAAACTTTTTTAATTGCCCATGGAACAAGAGCAGGTAATGGTGTTTCTGGCTCTCTAAGTGCAGCATCTCGTCCGAGTGTTCAAAAACGCTAAGTGTCCTGCTACTTGTATCGTGCCAACTCCACTACATTGCACCGTACAAGAGAAACTTCTGGGTGTTGACATTTTCAGATAAATGTCTTCCATTTCACAAAGTCTGAATGAGAGATGCAAGACGCTGAGCTCTCATGCAAATCCACTCCTCAGTCAAGGAGTGCATCCCATCATAATTCAGTAACATTTTTAATACTCCTGGGGTGTGAAAAATAAACTTCTTTTCATGACAAGATTTGTACACACGTTCCTAGATTTTGGCAATAAACAAGAATCCCAGGAATAGAATCCTTGATCCTATAGAGCGTAGAGAATACAGCATACGTCTCTTACATGTTTCTTTGCTAAAAAAAAGATTCTTCAGCTTTATTGCTATCAAAGGAAGACTCTGAAATCTTCAAGGAAAAAATAAAATCTTTCAAGCTTCATTGCCATCATCATCATTGTTATTGTTATTTTTATTGCTTGATGGCAAAGAGCCCAGACGCTATAAATCAGTGATCTCGGTGGTGTTATATTAATTTCAAGAGTATGGAGATCATGTACTGAATCTGCAGTGCTGTATTACAGGCTGAACAACGGAGTTTGTTCAGCGTTTTCCTTCAAACTGAGGTATGAGCAGTGGCTACCCAGACCTCAAGCACTCTGCTGTGCCACAGGACTGGGGCATTCCCTCACTTCTCCCAGCTCCAGCTATTTGTTCTCCCAGAGATCACCACTTCTGCAATTGGACAGCCCACAATGTCCAAAATACTTCGATATGATTAGTCCTTGGCCAATTCCATCATTGCAATTAGAAGCTGCACTAATACCTTTTTTTCTTTTCTTTTTCCCAAATGAAACATTTAGGGCCTACTTTTGAAAGTAAGTAGAGCTCAATTATAGTAGGGCTGCACACCTCTCACCAGCTGTCTGCTGTCCACCAGTGTGGGGTACAAACACTAAAACACTTAGGGAACATGAAAACTTCCTCCACAACAGTGGCACATTTAAAATATTAAAATATTCAGTGTGTTGCCCATGGCCCTTCATACTTCAAGCAAGCTCTGTACAAGCCATCTCACAGAATGACATCAATTCCATACATTGCACGTCTGTTCTGCCTGTTCTCATCACTACGTGCAGACATAATTCTGCAAACCTTAAAACTACTGTATCAATTAGGATCAGGCCAGAATTTAATTCACTCCACAAGAAGTAGACACATTGGCAGCAAAAAAAAAAAAACAAAAAAGTTATTACTTCCTCTTACTTTGCCAGTGTCATCCTTTTAGCAAAACATTCAATTTTCTCATTTTGAATGGAGCAGTTTCACCTCAAATTTTCATAATAATGTGTGCAACAAAACAGCCTAGGTATCACATGCCTCGCATGGGAACTTGGAAACTTCTCTAGGAACTACTCCTTTCCTGTGTCTTAAAATATTCAGAGAGATACAATCCAGTTCCTACAAACTTCACATGCTGATAGTTGCTTACACACCTAAAATTTATCTCTCTCAGTATAATCATTATTTTGGTGGTGGTGGTAGGTTTTTAACTTTAAAGATACCAAAATTAGCATTCTGTTTTAAACCCACAAACTACACAAATCCCTGCCACTCAGAAATACTGATATCCTTAATAAAGGCTCTTTAACACTTGTCTGACTCACTCCCCTCTAAACCAGTTTTTAAACAGGGAATAGAATTCCTTTTGTTTCTTTCTGGAGCCCACAACAGACAGTGATGCTATAGTAAGAGCTGTGAAGTTTTCCCATTGCTACACCTACTCCCTGCCACAACTCATTCTTTTTCTACCTCTGCTCCTTGTAACCAGTTCAGCAAAGTCCTGTCAGATTTGCTGTCACTTCCTACAGTTCCCTTTCCTACACAACATGGGAAAGAGCTATATTGTGGAGGAGTACTACAGTGACAGTTGCAAGGACTGAGATTTCTGTGTGCAACCCTAACATTTTATCTATGGTCAGGATAGATCCAATGTCTCAGTAGCATCTTTCCTGAATTTCTCATTATTTGCAGAAAATTGTACTTTCACCAAATTGTGGCATTCATTATAAATAAACAATTGAATTACAAAGATTACCTTCGTAGTGTTGCAATCTGCTCATCTGTCAGTCCACCACTTTCTTCATGTATAATGTATAGCTTTTCTTTCAGCTCGCTTGGTTTTATGCGGAAACTTTTAAGAAAAATGTCTGGGGAAAAAGTGATTCTTAGATTACATGGAAGAAAGTGCTCAAGGCAAAGAAAAATCACCAAGACCATTCATATTTACTTTGCAGATTAAAAAAAAAAAATTATTTAGTAGCTGCTAATGCTAAAGTAAAAACTCAGTCTATATTTCCTTTAAATATACATAGCAGTAGAGAAGTAAAAAATTATTTGTCAGAACATAGCCAATGGTATTTTGATGGTTGAAGAAATTAAGTTTTCGATTTGTTTGGATATTGTTTATTTCCTTTGTTTAATTTCTAGGGTTCAAAAAAAATAGTTTGAGATCATACAGAAAAAGAAGACAATGTAGTAAGCAGAAATTAATTACTGCCTGCTACCACCATTGCCACCAAAGGGTGAAGAAGTGGGGAAAAAAAAAAAAAGTACAAGGAAGTGAACAGAAGGGATATACAGAGAAAGAAGCTTTAAATGCTTCTCAGTGCTGGTGTGAAACTTGTCCTAGCGCCTGTGCTAACTCCTCTGAGCAGCACGAGGGGACTGGGAGGGAAAACTCAGAAAGGATGTCTATGATTTACCACGTTCTTTCCTCCAATCCTAAATCAGCACAGAGTTTTTCAGGTTACAGGAACTTGCTGTGGTCTGAATCAGCTAATAATGGCCAACAGTTTCCTTTCCATTGGAGTGTATGCCACTTATTCTTCCTCTGACACACTTTCTACCCCTTTAATTCTGTTAGAAGTTCTAGCTTTAGCGCTAAGCCTGGCAGAATCTTCCCTTTTTCCTTCTTATGCCTTTTATGCCTTATAGCTTTTACTTCCCTATGCCTTTTAAACCATATATCTCTTCAGGTAGGATGAAATCTATGGCCAGTAATGGAGCGAATAATTCATAGCAAAATGTTGATTTTAAAATTTAATTAATTCCTTTTCACAAACTGCCCACAAAACATGCAAGTTTTTCTTGAACATTTTCAGTATTTGAAATTAACCACTGAATAATTTCTAATCATCAGACTTTACAAAAGTAATCAGCTGTAAATAAAACTGAAAATGTTCTCTGTCACTAGGGTCACACAGAGTGTTTCAGCTCCTTGTCTCTCTCGCATAAGTTCCAAGAACTGAGTTTCTAATGAAAATATTTGTGGCACAAATTCAGAATTAGTTTCTAATCTCACATTCATAAGTCATTGGATCTGTAAATGTTACAGCTGTTGAGCTCATTTTCCACAATACTCATGAAAACCTGCACAAAGCAGATGAACAGTGATTTATCTGAACATGGTGATTTATCTTTAAATCAAATAAGTCTTATTCTTCTGCAGCATTCACACCTCCTTTGAAGCAAGCAAGTCCATGTCTACTTTCTAAACTTTCTTTCGTTCCAAAAAGCAATCAACAATTTGTTCTTCAAAATTAAAATTAACACTTTTTTAAATCCTGTTCACTTTCTACTCATTTCTTGAAATTTTTCTCAAAATTACCACATCATCTTAAGTTTCAAAGTATTTTCTTAGGCAAAATGAGGATTTTACACATGGAAAACTGGTTCTCATACGGAGAGACAAACGTCCCTCAAGTCAGAGAAGCTGCTGTTTTCACTCCTAAGTCCGTTTTTCACCAATAAGATCCCACATTGTTAGATTAATATCCACCTCCTCAAATCTTTTTCTTTGTTAAACTGAAGGTGTTTTTCTTGTTTCTCTCTTTCTAATGCATTCTTCTCTGTGTGGCAGAAATTTATTTTGGTAAGAAGCCACTAGATAACTTTTATTTGCATTTTCTTATCAATTGAGCTTAAACTTAGTGTTTAGATCTTCACTCAGAACTCTCATTTTTCTCTTGCGTTTGGACATCTACTCAAATTCTCAAGAAATTTTAACCTACTGGCATTTTGGAGCTTCATCTTTTATTTCATTAATTTAAGAACTGTGATTTGCAGCTCTTGCAGGAAGATTAATCAGAATTCTGAGGATCAGATTAACTTTTGATCTAAGTACTGTCCATGATAATAAGTATGTGTCAAAAATCTCATTGATGGGACTTTAAGGATAAGATTAAGAAACGGACATAGAATATCTCAACGAAAAAAGTTGTAAGAGGAATAGGATCAAAAGGAAGAATGGTGCTATTTGCAAACCAAAAGAAAGAAAATTCATAAAAGAAACTGCAATAATTTAACAGATAAAAGTGCTATTACAGAATTCTTTTTATCTAAAGCAGGACTTTCGTATCACTCACTTCCTTTTAATCCTTCAAATTACCAGTCAGTGGATGCAATAATTCCAACAAGTTATTTCCATTTACAGTTCCCAATTAAAACTTTACACAATCTCTGAAGTATATTTCTTATCTATATCCATACAGATGAAATCATTAAACTTCAAAATGAGCAGCCCTGAATTCTTTACACATGTAACATTTCTTAAAACAGTGCTAGGTTATAGAATTTTTTTGGAAAGCCATCTCTGCAAAAATCAGAGTAGTCTTTGAAGAACAATTACTCTTGCCCTTTTAATATCTACTACTTCTCATTAGGGTAACTGAAAGACCTTTACATCATTTCATTAGCAAGACCAGAGCTACATGTTGAACTGTTTCATTAGCAGCGAAAGCCTGTTCTAGGTTAGGCCTTTGACAGAATCATACCCAAGTTATGAGAGGGAAGAATCCAGTCTGCTGATGCCTGGTGACTTGTTTCACCTGGCCAGCTCACAAAATTTGGAAAGCCTTTGAAGTCACAATTTTAACACGGATTTCACAGGCATCATACATGATTTTACATGTTTGCCCTAAGATAACAGCATCACAGCTTGAAGGCACATCCAGATGTTACACACAGGAAGATAAGCTTGGTGCTTCTATTCTACATCACTGGAGCATTTACACATTTTCCTCATTTACAGCAACAGAACCAAGAGGTCTGTTTTCACAGATGAGTGGCACTGAATTAAAACATAATTTATACACAAGCTTGTCTCTCCTACCCATCAAATGGTTCAAATTACAAATAGAAAATTCATACAGTTCTCACTCTAGACCTTCAGATGGGAGTACACAGTTCTTATTAATAAACTTACTGAAGTTGTGTGCAACTTTTCGATCTAACATGATGTGTTGATGCAGTGAAGATTCATTGCCTGAAAATACTGCTATGTCCTGGATCTGGAACTGTTCACAGAGTCTGGAGGTGTCTATTTTTTTCTTGCCGAGGTCACATGATCCCCAAATGGATTTTTGAATCTAAAACACAGAAGTGACAGCAAAAAGAAAAACCAAAAACAGGGTCACTTTGTGGCACATCTGTACTTTTACAGTAACTATACATGTAATACAGGCTAACTATTATTATTATTCTCTTCAGCAGTTACTGTCAGTTTCATCCTCACCTTATCATAAGAAACAACATCCCAGTGAAAGGCTTTGGTTCTCTTTGTCAAAGGAGAAAGGCTGCAGGGCTGCGAGAAGGCAGGTGGGGCTGGTGGCACCTCTGCCTTACTTATGGGAAGTGGAGTAGATGCTGGTGCTAGTGCTACGTCCACATTCGCAGAATTTGTCTGGGAGGCTGAAGACTTGTTCAGACTCATTGTTGCAGAGCTCACACCAAAATGGAGGGCCTCCTCTTTCTGTTCATTCAGAGCAATAGTAACATTCTCATAATCAGCTTCAGAGGAGGCATATTCTTGAGATCCCTCCTGAGACAGAGAGCCATCCTTGCACAGCTGACAGTACCTTTCTATGAGAGACACCCATTCATTCTGGAGCTTGCTAGCATCCTCTGTCCTGTTGTTTTGGACAGTAAAGGGTATTCGAAACCTGAAATTTAAGAATGTCGTATATAAACATAAGGAAGCGTAAATAACACGCTGACTAATACAACCACAGATATTTCTTATTTAAGCAGAATGATGTTCAGCAGATTTACTTGCCAAAGGAGCCTGGTGCTGCTGACTCTGACCTTTTCAGACAGAGTTAATTGCTTATGTGTCTAAGGTTAGAGAGCTGAAGTTTTGCCATATATTGACTTTGTGGTGCAGTTACCTCGTAATTCCTCTTTTCCACCTTGGGGGAAGGTGAACCATGTGCTAAGTCTTACTGAGCTTAGTGGAGAAGCTGGTCAGAACCTGCTCGCACATCTGTCTAATCAAGCCTATTGATATAGCCCTTCGCTGGCTCCTGACATGATGACTAGACAAGTCTGTGTGGAAACTATTTCAACGCATATTCTCAATTCTGCAACGTTCAGGTAGTCTTGATTCCTCCTTAAAATACTCATCAAATCACTACATAGCTATGGGACGGGTTACCTAGATAAATTTGATGGTCTTATTTTTCTCCTGCTGTATTTTGTTCTGGGACACTGAGATTCTCTGTTGCTTGACCTTGTTTTCAATTGTTCTGCTTTAACAAATCATTAATTACCAACTATACTTACAAATAATTGTGTTCTTTGGTCTGGACTGAAAAGGTACCGCATTCATTCTCCTTGCTGACACTCACATTACCACCTGCCAAATTAATTGTATTAGTTACAAGGTGTGTATTCTTGTTCTCTCCTCCCAGACTGATGCAATATAAAGTCAGTTCTCCTTCACGTAGTTGTACCAAGTACCTGAAGGACAAGGAATGGAGATACAGTTCATTCTTTACTGTCTACTTACTTACACAATCCTTGCCTTTGTTAAAACATTTTGTATTGTCAATAAGTCTCCATATTTTTCTATCATCTTTCATGGAACAATCAAGAAGTATTAACACTAAAGCATAAACCTTTATCGCAAAGGCTTCTTATTCTCATCTGACAAATAAGAAAACAGAGGCATAAAACACGAACTTCCTGCCTGCTATACCTGTTATCAAATTAGAGCTAAAATTAAGAAAAAGTTCAGACTATTGACAAAAATCACACACGTTCTATTTTTGGCCAAAGTCTGTCCCTCCCACTCTGTTTATCCTTCTCATTTGTTTGTGGTCATCTTTTGGACTGAGAGCTTTAAACAGAATTTACTATGTAGCTGATCAGAGCATAATATGATGGCATAACATGGTGAGGCTTCAGAGTTTCTGAGTCTTCCAAGTTTTACCACCACCAAGCCATAAACAAGTCACCAGAGTGTAAGTTAGTGCACAGCCTTACAGTCCAATAACTCTCCCTTTTGGAAATGTGCATGTTTTTCCTCTGTGAGAACTGATCCTGGTCCCCTTCATTTCCACAACTCACTCGGGAGAAAGCAGACACAGTGTTTCCCACTCAGGCCTTCCATCAGAAGTCACTGTGCCAAAGCATGGGCGTTACCTATTCGAATGATAAATTATTCCCAGCACAAATTGCCTAACCGTGCACAGTTTCAATTGCAGCAGAATCTCCTGCTTCATTCTCTTGTAGGATTCTGCTCTGCTGTTTGTAACAAAGCCTCACATTCAACAGCAAGTGTGGGGCATTTTACTGTGTATGTGTTTTATTCTTATTTAAGAATTTGCATTCTCATTTTTCTTTAGGGTTACTGCATTTCTTTATCATTCTGACATTCTATCAGAAATTTCTTTCCCTCCACTCTCTCTAAGGTGTGGCTAGTTGATTAAGGTGTTATATGAGGAATTTAAATAAGTTTTGGAGCACCAGAGGAATTAAACATAAAATATAAATTGCATCTATTCCCACATAAACAGTCAAAGTGATAAGAATTGTTTAATGGAGCTGGCAGTTATATTGATCTCTCCTTTCTTTAAAGCAAGGACTTATACTTTAATCGGATCTCCAGATGTTTCCACCATTATTTACTTTGCCAAAAAAAGAGAGGATTAATATGAAGTGGAAAGCAACAAGGGCTTTGCTTCACAAGATAAATAAAAATCAATTTTTGTTTGTTGACAAACTTGTTAAATGTTGCAAGGTAACAAATCCTGTGACACACTTGAGGATACTGTTTGCAAGACATACAGTGGTAGCCTTTTAAAAACAATTAAAATCATTTTATGTGAACTGTGAAGTCTTTTTAGATAATTGCTCTGTGAAGATAATTACAATGTTAAATTTTTTTCATTTGTTTTTGCTAGATGGATTTTTTTTCCTCTCCTTTTCTCATTTCATACTGTAAGCCATGTCTGCCCATGGAAAAAAAGATCAGGTGTTTTAGAAGCTGGCTCAAAAGAAGTTCGTACTTCACCCATTCAGTGGATATAAAATCATTCTGTTGCAAATCCAGCAATCCTTCATGTATCACGTCACATTCTGCAGATCTTCCAGAGCAGGACTCTTCTGGTCTCTTGTGAGAGTTACTCTGTATAACTCTGCTCAAAAGGTATATTATCTATATAATAGGTGGCAGAGAGAGAGTATATTTTCCATGTTAATTCCTTTGAATCAGACGTTAACAAGTGAATTTTTTAACTATAAAAATGATAGACAACACTCAAATAGGCAAAGTAAATTTATGTAGAATAGAGTTTTTCTATGATGCTAAGATGCTTAACTACAATTTGTCATTATGCTCACAGCCCCCTAAACCTGTCAGTGTAAAAATATAACTTTCATCGAGAGAGATTACTGTAAGAAAGTTTTATTTTTTTAATTCATTTACAAAGCAATCTAAGGCAAAGATTCTGTTTAGCTCAGTTCAAGCTCAAGTAGTACTTGACTGATTTAGTTTGAAATTGGAAACAAACCCAGGAGAAAAATGAAAGCTTGCCTCTATTTGAAAGTCTCATGGATTAAGGCAAGTGTGAATTTAAAGCACTCTTGTTATACAATGCCTTATATGAGTGTTCTTACTACAGAAGAAGTGTACCTTTTTTTAAGTCTTTCTGCTAGATGTAATCTGTTTTTAAAATTAAGCCAATCAACCACAAAGTGCTGTTCATCTGGAACACAAGTTTCTGCCCATGTTGTGACCTGTGAGCTTCACAAAGGACGAACCCCTCTGCAAAAAGCTCCTTACACAAGAGTTACTTCAGAAGTTTGGATGCAAACTCTTCCATGCTTTTTAAGAGTTTGTATCTCAGCTTGAATCATGCAGCTTCAGTGCTTCAGCAGTGAGATGACACGAATTCCAAGACTTGACCACCCCCAGACACAAGCAGCATATGCATTCAGGCATAAAGCTACTGCTAATGTCACTGCTTGAGTTTCTCAAGTCTCAGTTCAGTTTTAATTACACCTCAAAGTGAAACAGTTCATACAAAATCTTGCAAACATAAATCATTTAATTGCACAAATACATCATAAGTGTGCCTAGGCTGTCTTCCTCTGATAACTATAAACTATAACTGTATGTATTTTGATGGTAAAAGATGAACCACTAGTTCTTTCCTCCCACCACCCCAATATCAGGATGGTTTTATCCATTCCTGAGAGTATGCATTTTTATTAACATATATCTTGTATAAAGAGAGAATAGCCTCTCAGAAAATATCAGTTAAAATTCAGCTGTGCATGGCATCAGTTTTGGTTGCTTGTTTTAATACAATTTCAGACCTATTACCTTCAAGATGTTGAAAAATACACATCCATTTTCATACCACATCCTGAGCTAGCTGTACATCTTCTGTTCTAGTGGCCACATTCCCTTTGTTCCATGTACCAACATACACAGAATAAAGACATATCTACTTCTTCAATTGCTCAATGCACAGCAAACAATCCCCATTTGTGACTGGAACCTGCTGGGTACCATCATAATATTTTCTGTTATTTATAGCAATCTATCTATGGCAGTGTAAAAATCTTACCTTCCTTTTATCATCAAGAGACACTGCTTCCAGCTCATAATCCTGTCGGCCATGAAACACAATGCTGAAGCGTCTTCTTTCAGTATCTTCACAGGATTTGACTTGTGAGAAAGGGAACTGTTTCTTAATAATTCCTTTTTCAATGTTGAAAATTGTCTTTGTGTTGAAATCAATCTGGAATGGAAAGTTTTCCTTACTTGACTCCATCACTTCTCTTCATTGGAAGGGAAAGAGATCATCCCAAACATTATCACGCAAGAGCATGTGAATAATGGACTAGCCTAGATTATGTATCTATTTTGACAATGATTAAAAGAAAGAAAATGACATTCCATCACCAAGATAATGTACTGTATTTGTTTTATTTACAAAACAAACAGATATTCATCATAACTGTGTTTCCCTATCTCTCTTGATGAATATGCACCAATTTATCACTCTGAAATATTATTTCTTTTTAAATTCTCTTTGTCTTATGAAACACAAGGCAAAAACTTCCCATTCAGCAGCAGTGGTGGCACAAACTGATGACATGACCATCTCAGCAGAGACTCAATTACTAACTGGTTCAGCATATGTCCCAGTATTAAAATGAAGATGTTTACTTTTGTAACAGCAACTTCTGTGTCAGGAAAAGAGGGTGCTCTTGGGAGATTATTTTCTGACATAAACATTATTATGTTTTTAGATCTGATCTAACACAGATTTTTTGCCTATATTTCTATATGTATTTCTATATAGACATACACATTTACACATAGTTGCAACAATATTAATAGCCAATAAAGTTATTTTTTTCCTGCCTCCGAGCTAAAACAACCAAACACTGGTTTGTTCTAAAATAAGATGACCATCATTCCACTTCAAGTGTTATTGGTACAGATTCCAGCATATTTTCTGTGTCAATCCTGGCTGAGCAGAAACAGCTTTGTTCAGACAGTAGGGTGGGAATGTTATCTGACTGCATAGCATCAGTGCATGTGGCCCACAGAGGAGAAATTCAGATCTTGACTGAAATATATAAAAAGATGTTTATATTCTATATACATAATATATAGAATATTATAAAAATATATAATATATATTTAGCTTTGGTCATGAATGATTCCTGGCATCTTCCATTCATATAGCGCAAACCATGCTAACCAAATGCTAATGCCATGGCCTTTTCCTCGTTTCTGTTTACAGTAGGAAACCTTCAAAGCAGCATCATTCTCATTATCTCTGACTTTTGAAGGTTGCTGGTAACTGAAGGACTGCAGTTGAACAATTCCACGTTTCCAAAATTGTATGTTCCACATCTATTATAACTTCCTCAGTTTTTCCATCAGCTCTATGCCTAACCAAGTCATCTTTTAATTCCAAACATTTGTGGATATTGCAGGAAATAACAACATTATGTACAACACTATTTACTACAGCTAAGATGCAGTAAACAAAAAACATCCTTTAGTGTGTTTAAAAAAAAAAAAAGGGATTTCACGGGACCAGAGGTGAAATGCAAGTTTGCTGGACAGAGCTGTGAAAAGATAGTCATCATCACAGAGTAAAGCCAAAGAACTTTATGAGCAAAGTCAATAAGGTATTTGCCTTCAAAGCTATGCTTGCATTTTAGCAAACAGCCAGTTATAGGAATGTAGTGTTCCCCACAGATCCCAACTTGCCAGCTCTGAAAACTGCAGTTCTCTCTTTATACACTGGGGGAACTCAGTTCTAGATCAAAACTGCAAGTTTCCTTAAAACTAGCACCAGTACTTTAAATACTGACCACAAGATCTCCCTTTTTCTAGTGCTGCTGCTTCTCTGACAGAAGAGAAAGGTATAATATATGAAGTACATGTAATATGCAATTGTAATGAACAAGTATCTACGTCAAATAAAGGGTTATTTTAAAATTAAATCCTTTTCAAAATGCTTTGCGTTCTCAACTGGAATTAAGTGAACTGGAATAACTGCACTGAAGTCAATGAACTCACTTCAGTTGAAACCTGCTGAGACCCTAGTTCAGGAAATGAAAGGTAAGATGGATGACATCTCTTTAGGAGATGCTTCTTCAAAAGTAAGAATTATTTTAATTACCTGCAAAATTCGTTTCTGCCACCGATAGTGTTTGTATTTATAGATACTATAGTTAAATAGTGAGCCAGTTAGCAAATCCTGTGAATCCTGGAAAACAGAACAGAAATCAGCAATAGGTCCGCACTGTGTTATTTTTTGTCCACTCAGATACAATCATGTTCTCAGGTGAAATCTCCCTCAGTGAACATTGTTCAAACCAGGCTTTGTAGAAGTGCTCTGTGTGGAGATACGTGGAAGCACCCTCCTGGTCTGATTTTCACAAACACAAAATGTCCACAGCTCCTGCTGAACTAATGAAAAGATCACAGATTTGAATGGAAACATGAAAGAGCAAAAAACACGAAGAAGAAGAAGAACAGAATGCATGCAATTGTACTAGGTACATTTCAAAATACATGACTAGAAGCCATTTATTAAAAGCACTAACTAGTAAGCAAGCACTGTTTGTGACTTCAAAGAAAAATGTTTATAAGCCCTCAAATATGATGCACTAAAAAGGCAGGTCCTTGTTCCTTGATGTTACCAGAGCGTATACAATTTGTTATCTGATCCCTTACGCTAGCTATATTATTTGCTTGGATAGTGACTAATTTTACAATCTTCAGGAAAAGGCAATGAAGAGAAGGTCATGATTCAGGTACATTAAATTTCACTCATTTCTTATAATTAATCATCAGAAAAAATTCAATGCAGCAGAAGTAGAAAAGGAACCCTTTCTCTTCTTATTCTGAGAATATGCCCACATAGTCTTACATTGCTGAGCTTAATAGTTTTGTGGTATTTCTGTAAAATTTATGCCACTTTTTTAGTTTGTTTTTCCTCCTACTTATTTCTAGTCAATAAGTTAATGAGCAGTTTAGAATGGTATTTTTAAAAATTCCAAAAATCACCAGGTTTGTCTCAAAATCACTGCTAGTTCCTGCCACGCAAGAAATCATAGGATTTTACTCCTTGCTGGAGATGATCCCATATGGAGGGTGGTTCAGAAATCCAGACTAGAAAAGGAAATACTGAATAGTTCTCCAAATAATTCTCTGCTGATACTTCTGTGTTGATAATGGAGAGACACTGCAATGAGAGAAATACTGGACTGAGAATGAGCAGAGGAGTGCAAGGCTGGTGTATTAATGCACATAACTATTGT
Source organism: Penelope pileata (assembly GCA_013396635.1). NCBI lineage: Eukaryota > Metazoa > Chordata > Aves > Galliformes > Cracidae > Penelope > Penelope pileata. Next base: position 1,040,668 of record WBMW01006209.1, on the reverse strand, counting down.
TCAGGAGATGATAAAGCTCCTCTGGACACATCTGATCTCAATGTAAACTGCTTCATCCAGGTAATGACATGGATGTAACCACAGCATATACATGAGACATCATACATAGGACACAGGTAACCTAACTGTGGCAGCAGATTTTAGCCAGACACATCTGATTACAAACTGGAGTGTTCGCACAAATTGTGACCACAGCTTTGAAAGCAGAACAGACATGCTACTAGCATTCAACCAGGCTTTCCAGAACATGCTTGTACATTTGAATGTCTTGCAAAATAAACCAAAGAGCGACCTTACCTTCTCAGCATACCCTTCTTTCTGTGCCAAATGCAAAGCTTCTTCAATGCTCACTTCTTTATTTTTCACCATGTTCATAATTTTGAGGATTTTTTCCTGGCTTAACTGGAGAAAAGTCAATGAAATGTTTTTTAATCTGACTATTGAGGATACAGACTGCTTGTGACAGTTACAGCTACTATCTGCCATAAAATTACAATTTCACTCATATTTTATGTTCTATCAACAACCTGCCCAGCAAATACAATCATCTCCCTTTGAAAACTGTTGAGAGTCCACAAGATATCAAATAAACAGGGGCTTTTACAATTTTAGAAGATGATGTGATGATATCTGGAGATAGAACTGCCAGGAGGAAATCTTTTTAGTTAGAAAATCTGGCAAGAAGTGAAAACATCAGTTTTGTATGCTTGCCTGTGTCTTACCCTTCGTGTAAAGGACTGCATACAAACAACATGAAAGCAAAATCAGACCATTATAAATTTTCAGGATGAAGAAGGGAAAAATCGATATCTGTGCCATCAGGTACAACTGCCACATGAACTTATCTAAATATGTTAACAAGTAGACATTACACTTCCCTTTCTTGTGTTTAAAAAAAAAAAAAAGTTTCACTGTCAATAGGTTTACACATGTTAATTTATGTTACTCTAACTGGGTCAGGATTATTATGCTAAATCAGAATCAAGCAAGCTAAAAGGACAGTGGAGTAACCAGGTGCCCAGAACTGCAGCTGCTGTACAGCCATTCGCAGAAGGAATGAAAAGCTCTTTGAGACAGACCAAAATGTTCCCCCATGTAATGTCCAGTCTTGAACAAGAGCAGTACCAGGAATTTGGAAGGAGAATGTGCCAGAACTCAGGATTTGCACCAGGAACTTCCTAAAAGTCAGGAAGTCACAGACTCCCCAGGGACCTAAATTCTTGCATCTGTTGCATATTCCTGAAGCTACCCTCAGGTTTAGCCCAGACACTTTTGGTTCTTTTATCCAATAGACTAGCTACAATACTCAATTACTTACAATATATGATGTTTCCTATACCTCCCTAGAGAATGACCTCACCACCAGGAGATACGTTTATACAGTAAAATCTTTCTTTCAAATCATCCTTTTAAGACTCCTTCAAGTGAGGGCCTCCATACAAAGAGCCTCCTCAGAAGCAAGGGGAGGGAGAGCTTCCTTGGGTCACCCTGGCTTGCAGCTGAAGAGTGAGAAGAGGGCCTCCCCTGCGCCCCTATTGCCAGACCTGCTGCAAGACTATCACATTCAGCTCCAAGCACCTCGCTTTCACAAGCAGCTTTGAGTTTGCCTCTCCCAGGGCTGATGCACCAATACCTCAATTGGTTTTGCTGCTCCTGCAGTAGGAAAAAGAAAGCAAAGTGCCAAAGCCAGTGACGTCTGGAGAGTGAGGCCTGCTGCCAGGAGGGGATGAGTAAGCAGAGATCAGGGTCCCAGAGCCTCCAGCTTTGCCACCTGAGAATCACAGTTGCTACTCCCAGCAGCACTGAGTAGGCCGCGGGGCTTCGCGGCCCACGACACCCTCTCGTCCCAGCCAGCTTGCTTTGCCTGCGCCTGCAGCTCCAAACCCCAGCAATGCAGCCTTGTAGCCAAACAAGGTCCTCTTCACCCATTCAGGTCTGATGGGCAACGTGGAAAGAACTGCTGAACTCAGTGACTCGTAAATCCATGTTCTCTTTTTCCCAGCAACACCACACCAAACACAATTTAGCTCACCAGATTTCTAACATATGAACCTGTTTCTGATCAACAGACACATTGTATGATTTTACAGCCTACAAATAAAACTAGGAGTAAAAGAAGAAGAAATATTTTGTTTTTAAAGCCTTGGAATTTTCAGTGCTAATATAAAGGTAACTTATGGCGTAGCTCCTAGCTGCAAATAGCAGTGTGAACAGCAAGGAAAGACTAAAAGCAGTTTGATAATTCATTCATACTTGCTGAGGCACATAAGGTTCCGACAATGACCTCCACATTCTGTATTTGAATTTTAAATGGCCATATATTCACACCACACATACACTGTATACGATTAGATCTTAACAAGATAATTCCCCGCTGAACAGGTTCTGTGTAAGCAAACAAGAATATGGATATATCTGAGTTGAAAAATATAGTTTTCTTAGGGCTAAATTCTGCCAGCTTTAAAGTGCAGGATCCTATCCTTACAGGATTGCAATTCTTGGTAGAAAGCTGGGTGGTATTTTCTGCAACTGTTAGGCACCAGGATGCAAACTTATGTCAAAGACACAATCAGATTCAAATAAACACAAGAAAGATTCACCTCCTTCACTCCAGCACACAAGTAATTTAATATAGGAGCTGAATTCTCATTTGAATTTCACAGCGGTGTTTGACAACACAGCATATTGTGCACATCTTCGGGGATGCTTCATAAGAATGGACAAAAAAGCAGGAGTTTCAGCTTCCAAAATATGAAGCTTTCAAGTTTTTTGTGTTTTTTTTGGTTTTTTTTCGCCTCTAGGATATAGGGGACTCTGGTCACCATTCCTTTTCTCATGCAAGCAGACTCCATAGTCTGCAGTACCCTAAGCATTGGGTATTTTAAGGTATGTCATTCTGGGCAAATATTCTACTCTGGACTAAGGAACCTTACTACAACATGTGCACCAGAACTAAGACATTGTGTAATATTTTGTGCTTCTGCTTTGAATTGCTGAAAATTTTCAAAGCTCTTTTTTCTTTTCATGTACAAATTGTAGAAATGAATGCATTTTTAGCTCTACAGAATATTCAACTCTTCATTCTGCTTACATTCACCAAAGTCTCCTTCAGACTAGGATGAAGTTCTGCTTAAGAAATGAAAACAACAGGGAACATCTCTTAATTTTCTTAATAATGTATGAAGACAAATGTTTGCAAAAGAGGAGCATATCATTTTGTATAGAGCAAATTCAGGAGGGTTAGTTAGTAACTTTGACTGCTGACAGTTAATGCATTCCCCAGAGAGTGCACAGACAACAGTGTTTGGTACAGGTTATTTTTAACAGGGCCTTGTTTTACCGTCTCTGTTAACTCTTTCTCTCTGCACATCCGTAGGCGGGGGGGAACATTTCAAAAGATGAGAGAGGCAAAAAAAAAGGCACTTCTCAGCTTATGAGATCTGTCAAAATTATTTGTCAGAAGTCTGTCTGGCTTGCTTAGGTTTTTGACAGCCACATGTTAGCATGGTATTTTTACTCACAGAGAGACTTGAGTAACAGATCCTGACCTTTATCGCTTTGTATCTGCAGGGCTTTTCTTTCAGCACATCACAAATTTTGTAATGCTCATTTTTGTGTTTATTTTGGATATTTTTTCTTGAAAAGAAATAAGTTTTGTCAAATTATCCACCGAAATGCCACTAAGTCAGATCGTGTTGATTTGCCTAATAGAATGTGACTGGTGCAACCAAACAGAACGCTTTTATAGAAGGTTAGATTAAAAAAAGACTTAGAAAAAATTAATTTTCCTTTACTATTATAAAACACTCACATTAAGGAAATACATGAGATTGCATTAACAATACATTCATTTACCTGCCAGGTTAAAGAAATTTAATACAGATTAAAATTTCATCACCCACCCAAAATTCAGTATAGCCACTTATCTGATTTGAAAGAAAAATCAATGCTCACAATTGAAGGAACAGTGTGAGTCTCCAGGAATTCTTTGTACATCCATTACTTTGCAGCATAAAGTGTTTATATTTTTGGCCCAGATACAGTGTAAAATGTGTTTAGTGGCAAGATATGAGATTTTTGGCTTATTCTTGGCCAGCTGCCATTGCAGTACTCAACTGACCCTTCTGGGACTTCCTGCCACTCCTCACCTCACAGGAGGCCCTAAGAAGCATGGAAGGTTTTGCATATAGTCTGAATGCCATAGTGAATACATCTGTAAAGACTCCAGAAAGGTCTCCAAATCTTCTGAGCATCAGCCGAGAAAGTGGGGTTAAAGCCACACCGTGAAGAGTCATTTACAGTTGAATGAACAAATTTGCAGAAGTCATGTAGAGTGTGGGAAACCATTTAGGCACTTCCTGTGCCCGTTCCAGCTCTCATTCTCCAGCACACAATCTCACCTCCTCCAACTGACTGCAGTCACTGTGACTCCTCTGCAGTCAGTGGAGAGAGCCGGGCACCTCTAGGGGGCAGTTCAGCATGCGTAAGTCTTGTCTCTTTTTCTCCATTACTGACAGAGGAATTTGAGCTATGTGGTTTTTGCTCAGCTTGTTCTTATTCCATAGACCACCATGCTACCTGAATCATAATAATATGACACTAATAATCTAACTCAAAAAGACTCCTGGAATGTGTGCACCAACACCTATAGAGATGCAGAGCAAGAAATCTGACTGCCAGTCAGCTACACATATGATCACAGTTATTGCAAATAGTGACACAATTCAGTGAGACATTATTTCAGGTTTAGTGAGGTGATCATAGCTAGTATGCACCGAGCTCTATCATTTCCTGCAACAACAAAGCCAAGTCATGCAGAAATCCTGCTCATTGTACATACAAGAAGATATTTTCATTCAAATCTACTCAAGCTTTTCATTGCTATTGCTAAGCATTCATTACACTTGTCCTCATTAAACATTAACAGTGTTAAACATTCTTCTCTGCTTGCTGCAAGGAGTAAGAGGCAAACCAGCTTCTGGCTGCTGCTGGACTGAGGGCTCCCTCCTTCTCTGCACTTCACAGAAACACCACTCCTTTAGCATCACTAGGATGAATTCTCTTAGAGACAGGGGACTCAGACCAAGAGGGAAGAGCCAAGCAGTGACTACATATTTCTTTACTGAAGTGTCATGAATTTCTTGGCATGAATCTGACTGAAAGCTAGTTGCCCACACAACAAGAAACACGCTGTTTCAACATACATGCCTGATGTTTTTTTAATTCAGCATAGGGTAATATTTTCATTCATTTTGAAGTTCAGATTTTTAAATATAGCTTTTAATAATATAAATTATTAATTTTAATAATATAAATTATTATTATTAAATAATAATTTGGTTTGTATCTAAAAAAGCAGGATGAAGTGGGTTGGAGGTAAAGCCTTCTGGGGATTTTCTGTTGACTCAGTGCCTTCCAGCTACAGCACACAATATTTTGCAAACCAAATACAGTGGAAAAACTTAAAAATAAGTGCCAGGGTACAATGCAGTGATTGACCTCTTATGAAATTTCAACTAGTAACGTCCTTCTCCAAACATTGCTTCTATAGAAAACTTTTTTTCTCTTTTTAAATCAAATGCCCTGGTTCAGTTTACTGTGGATATTTCCCTTCCTCACAATATTATGTTGAGCACTCTGCCTGCACGTTAACATGTCATTTACACAGTTTTAAGAACAGCAGACACAATCTAGGTTCCCTTAGAAGTTCCAGTTTGGTGTTATCAGCTTTCATCTCCTAACAGATTCACTTTTACTATGTTTGAATTTGGCCCAAGATGTACTGGGTGCTCCCATATGTTTGCAGGGAAGTGGCTGTCTTCTACAACTAGGGGTATCTGGAAAACTTTCACTTGTAATTTACATGAAATATCAATATAGATGACTGATGCATTATTTTTGTGTGGCAATACAGTGTTTTGTAGCCAGTCATAGAGATAGACTAATATTATTTGTCAAACAGAGCTCCTATTCATCAAATAAATTATCTACCTGTAATAATGTTTTGCATTATTTGTTCAGATATAGATCTGGCTGAATAATATTTGTCAACATTTATTCAAAGAAGGTATTAATCAAACGGGAGCTTGATTTCCCTAAAAAGGCTGGAAATTCTGCTGCTTTCAGTAGGAGCTGAAGGAGCCCAAATATATTTTAATCCAATTTATTATACTGTGCATGTTACATTGTGATTAAGTACTATAACAAAAAGTCCTAAAGATCTAGCCTCAAGAACATGTAGGAATCTTATATACAAACTGGAGCCTAGTGAAATGTGTACAGCAGTGTACAATACAAGCTAATTATTCTGCCCACTTCCAATCTTGAAGATTTCACCATATTGAAGAATCTCAATGTGTAAACATTTCTTAAAGCCCCCTCTGAAAAACTGACATTTTATGGGTCTACCAAAGCAATTACTTTGGCATTTCCCTCTATCATGACTCAGCAGACCTGCATGTTCTCAGCAGAACCCTGCTGCTCCAGCAGCACTTGGAACCTGCCAGAAAATCACACTCAGAAAGTAATTACAGAGTTTCACTGTGAAAAACCAGAATATATTGAGTGGTGTTGCACAGGGAGACTGACTTCATTTTGTACTCTTCAATGTTTCCACTAATGATCTGGCAATGGACTAGAGATCTTGTTTATTAAATTTACAGACTTTGACATGAAGGTGGAAAGAATCAGAAAAGGTTGAAATGGGTATTCAAATTCAAAGCCAACCTGACAAACTAGAGAAGCAATAATACACAATTCAATGAGTGGAAGAAAAATCTTGAAAAAGTTCAGCAGGAATTACATGCTCCACATGGACTGGCTGAGGGACATATTTCCTTCAAAAAAAGTAGACTCTGAAGCTGGAGTAGCTTACAAACCAACACAAGTTAGCAATGCCATGTTGTTGCAATAAAACATCCCACTGGGAGGTTATAGACAGTAGCATAGTCTGCAAAACGTGAAGTCATCTTTCTAGTACTCAGCACAGATAAAGTCTTCTGCCGGAATAGCATGAAGTTTTCCACATCTCCCAAAAAGAGGTGGACATGGAGGGAGTCCAAATCATGACAGCAAGAATGGTTAGAGCTTTAAAAAGAAACGTAGAAAGAGAGAAAGGACTGGGATTTCATAGCCTACAAAAATTAAAAAAAAAAAAAAAAGTATTTGAATACATTAATGGCTGCTGCAAAGAGGAAAGGAGTGGGTTGCTTGCTGTGTGGTAGGAAAATAAGAAATAGAATCTAAACTACAAAGAAAAGAGGTTCAGCTTAGATGTTTAGAAAAAGGACAAGGATAACACTAAGCATGGGTCTGCCTCAGGGATGTTGTGGAATCTGCCATTACTGAGGATCTTTAAGAACTAAACAAAAACCTTTATGGAAAACATGGGATGTGAAATCATGTATGGCGTTTTCATAGATGTCTTTCTAGGTATCTGTCATACTTAACCTCCTTTTTTTTGATCCATATTTTGCACACTTATTTTGCATTTTAATTAAGTCCAAGCAGAAATGCAAAGAAGAGACAGATTCACTGCTTTTTGAAGCATCACTTTTACAGAAAAGGGCAGTCAGAGATTTAAGAGATTTTAAATCAGATTTTTGAAAACTTCATTTGGCCTGCGAGAGTTTATTGGAAATAAACAGAATGAGATGCTCCCTGAACCCCTGCCTTTCAGGAGACCATATGCTGCTTATCAGAACTGACAGCGCTTGGTTGGATATTGCATTACTGCTTTGATGAAGTACCAAAGAGCAAGACCTATGGAGAAACCTTTTGCAGCAAGCTCCAGCTCATAAGAAACAGTGAGGTTTTCCAATTTCTAACTCCCACATCCTAGATCCTGTTTCAGCCAGGCTTGTACTAACAGCCCGGGCAGTCTGAGGCAGGAAGGGGGATGCTCTCAGGTATGCAGAGCCAAAGCTATGGTGCTTTGGTTCTTCAGTATGCATTGAGATCAGATAGGATCAGTACGTTGATGGTCATTCTGCTTTCTGCCCCACATCCCCTAGATGCTGATTTTCTATTCAGTTTATTTAGCACGAACAACTGAAACAAAAGTGGATGTTGCCAAGGGGCAATCTTGGAATATAAAGACGCAGTTTACAGTTCTACAGCTTCAAATAAAAACTCACAGCAGTTTGAATAGTATTTTTAGGAGTTTTCTACTCACACCTTCTATACATCTCAGTTCAGTTGCTTACAAAGAAATAAAAGAGCCTTTGGCTATTTAACAGCATGATGCATTTCTAAAACTCATGGAAATTGTTATATTGCTACTTCACATTAAGTAGGTGCAACATTAATTATTCTTAAGATCTTGGCAAAGATTAACCTTACATTTTGGCTGAATTGCTACTCTTTTTCTTCAAATAGCTACCAAAATATCTTCACAGGCTGTACTCAGAACACGAATTGAGACTGTAGATTATTTAGGTATGGTAGTAGGCTTTTCATTCCAGAAAAGTGCATGTTTGAAGTGCTGGTGTGGCTGCTAGCACATACTGACACATCCCAAGATTCCTGGCTGTGTGCATAGTATGTAGACAGACAGCACAGCATATGCATCATACAATGAACAGCAAAACCTTTCTGCTTCTTCTATAGACTGCAATGATTAAGAAGTCAGCAGCCTCATTTATTTCATGCTAAAAGTACATTATGAAAAAATATTTTCAGAAAGCTTTACATTACGAGTGGTTTTACCAAGGCTGCAGGCAGGCACACCAATAAAAATGCGGGAGTTCCCATGTTCAACACCAATGTTGGTTTTTTTTGCTTCATGCTTAAACCATTATCAAATGACATTTACCTCTTCCACTGTCACTGTGTTTTCCTCCAAAACATTGGCCTTTACTAACAGAAATTACATTAAAAATGTAAATAAAATGAACCTTTTTTTCTAACGTGATATGATTTTTATTTCTTGCTGAATATTGTTGTCAGTTCAAATGAATTAACTGGGTGCAACTGACTGAAGTAAATAGAATCATAGAATGGTTCAGGTTGGAAGGGACCTTAGAGATCATCTTGTTCCAACCCCCCTGCCATGGGCAAGGACACCTCCCACTAGACCAGGTTGCCCAAAGCCCCATCCAGCCTGGCTTTGAATACTTCCAGGGAGGGGGCATCAACAACTTCTCTGGGCAACCTGTTCCAGTGTCTCACCATCCTCACAGTGAAGAATTTCCTCCTTATATCTAGTCTAAATCTACCCTCTTTCAGTTTATAATCATTATCCCTTGTCCTGTCATATAGGTCATGTCAATATGTCAACGTATGTCAAATAGGTGTAGATTGCCTTTGAAGTAGTTACTGCAGGAATATTTCCAAAAGCATTCATTCACTGATAGTTTTACATTGGCACATGGAGTAGCTGAATAAAAATCCCATTGATTTCAGTGCCCTGCCACCACTGAAACTTGCAGTACACATCTTAAGTGTATTAAATGATTCATTCAAAACAATAGTTGGTAAGCGGGAATTTACTGTGTATTTTCTTGGTGCACTAAGGTATAACTTTAACATTATACTACAAAATGGACTGAAATAGAATAAAGCGGGCTTATATAGAAGTATTTCAGCTTGTCACTAAAATAATGAAGTTTCATGTCTTTAGTGGCAGTAATTAAAATAATCGACAGTAATAACAACTATCAAGAATTATCATATTTGCTTATTAACATGGTAGTCCAATTAATCTTGTGGTACAACAAAGATTATCAGACTATTAAACAGTGACATTTAATTATTTTGGAGAAAAGCACACAATATTTCTCTACACAGGCTTACAATCTCATCTTGTGCACTAGTGTCTTGTAAAAGATACACATCAAGCAAGAATTTGACTGCTAAAATTATTGAAAGCTGATGAATACATGATTCATTATAGTTGAGGTTCATTAGATCGTATTAGTTAACATGTGCTAAGCAATGAGAATGAAGTGCAATACAGAGAAGGCAACACTGATTTCATGAATGTTTAAGTGAGAATCCAGGATCTCCATGAATTCTATATTAATTATTTGAAACACTTAGTGAATAAATTCTTTATTATGTTCTAATGAGAATAGGGTCTGAGACTTGAGAAGAAAAGACAACAATGAGCATCTATTTGCTGATGTATCATTTCTGACTTTTTTCCCCTCTAGGATTCTGGTTTGTTAATGAATCATCTTAACAAAGTATTTAGGCAAAAAGAGGCTATTTGTCCTTGCCAGTGTCCTCTTGTACTCTAACAAATTTAGCAGAATATAATTGTTGTCTATGCATATGTCTTCACTATGGTCTTGAAGCTCCCCTACAAAAGCAGGCTACATTTTCCAAGTAAGGTCAACTTTCTTGAGATCAATTAGTTGTACATCTATTTATGCTGTATCTTTAATTCTCCCTTTGAAAAGAGCCTTAGCTGTATTCATTGTACTCTCCTGTTCAGGAACTTGTACCATATTGAGAATGAAACAAGACAAAGCTCCAAATGGCTTGGTAGCAGGAAATTTTACTGCAGGATTTCATCCCCTACCACAGTATGGGTGCTGAGAAAGACATTACTGAGTATGCACTTCACCCCACCCCACAGACATTTCCCCTGTTCTTTGTTCATTGGGCTGCTTCCCACTAAGTAGAAAATACACAAGAATTCAGTGCAGCCTTCCTGGGTCTTTTGATCTTGCATTACAGAAGAAGCAGACATACCCAACTTTTGAGGAGGTTTTAGATGGATCAAGGAAAAGTGATCTCTGATTCCCACACAAAGTGTTTCCACACTGATGTTTTAATCGACCTACAACTGATTCTGGTTTTAAACACAAATGTAGTCTCAACAAAGTACACACACAGCACATCTCATCCGGCAGTTCTGCAGAAGCTACAAACATTTAGGTTCAAAATAACAGCAGAACCAAGGAAGCTGAACTGTCTTACAAGTCCTCTGCTCTGCCTGACACTGACACTACAAGGAGCAGATTGTCCTAGACCCACAGCTGGGCTGGACTGACCACCCAATACATGCAGTTAAGTGTTTAGAAGCCCTAGAAGGCCAGGAAAAAAGGTCAGACTTCCTTCTTACAGTCCCAAGAAAACAGACCATCTACAGGAGTACATCCTGAGCCGAGGTACATGTTCATTTCAGAAGACATGAAATCATTTGGCTTTATTTAAATGGAATTTATCCCCAGACATGTATATACACAGTGAAAATCTGCTTTAAAACTACCTTGGAAAAGACCAGGAAAAGAAAAAAATAAAGAGAAGTGGTCTTTAACTAAAAGTCTAACAAAAACTGTATGGGAAAGCCATGGGGACAAAGGACTTTAAAGTGGTTGATTAAAGAAAAGCAGAGTGGAAAAGCAAAAAAGCTGACAATGGTTCCACCTCACACCATGATGTTATCAGCCCCCTGAAGACTTAGATGAAAAGTCTTAGGAAGGTGTATAATCAAATTTTAAAAAGAGTACACAAAAAGCTTCAAACATTTTTCTCAGACTCAGTTTAGCTTTGCAAATATTTTGGTGAACGTACAACCTGAGCTTTGTGCACACACTTTATTGCAGGCCTTGGGGAGTGAAAGAAAGGAAAAAGTAGCACCATCTGCTTATGGTTTCCTGTTTTCTGATTCTCATTCATGTAAGCCCTTTCTGGTAGCAAACATTTGGTTATTTTCTGCCCCTGACCTCCCGAGCAGTATCTGAAGTAAGAAATAAGGGCAATGATTCACAAGCTGCACCTCAGGCTGTGCTTAGCACATCAGTGCTAAGCAATAAACACATGGACTATAGAGAGTGAAGAAAGGGAAAGTGCTTCCATACTGAAGTTGTGCATTTTCAACACCACTGTCACCAACAGCTTCTCCAAATAGTTCCTAGTACCTCTGCGTACCAGTATAATGAGTAGTGCCAGATGGGACACGTAATTTTATTACATTTCAGGTGTTATTATTTCAGGTAGCAATTAATTTCTGTCAAGCTAAATGACTCAGTCTTCGGATGACCTATTACGCTACCTTCAACAAAATTTTCAAAAACCATACACGTTGATGTTGCATGAAGGGAACCAAATGCAGAAACTCGTCCTGTGCCCTTTTCCCAATTTGATAACCCAAAGACCAATAAAAAGGCTTTGTTCTCACTTATGCAGTCGCCCTGGATTTGTCTAGAGCCTCACCTAGCAAATCTTTTAGTGAATATCTCATTCTTCTCAATGAAAAAGTAGAATCACACACACAGGACAGGATTCTCCTCAGCTCTCACTTGCTTTTCAAAGCACATAGAAATTGCAAGCCAAGCCATGCTGGGTGGTTGATCAGCACCAACCACTCCATCACACCTCCAACCCAAACATAACACACCCATTCCTTCTGCTAATTGCTCTCTATTCCAGGGACTCTCTGCCGGTACATGCTACCAGCTTTTCCAGTTAAAGGGGAATTTCCCAGTTTGTTTTTCCAGGTAACAGATTTCCGGACCTGCAAGTATTCAAACTAGCAGAATGCTACAAGGACTGTAAATCTGGCAGGAACACCCAGACAAATTCGGTAGCACTGCAAACTGATGTATGTGCAGTTCTAGCATACCAATCTTATCAAATAGCACCATGATCATCAAAAACTGCATTTGCCTACAATATAAAACATTCTTTTCCAATCTCCAATTGCCTTATGGAAATTTTTAGTGCAGATAATACATAGTATTAATAAATCCTCTCTAACAACAACAGAAAGACTGGTTTTCTCTTTGTCCCCTTCTTTGTGTCAGAGAAACCTTACACATTTTGACTTTAAGAATAAAGCACAGTCTAGAAAAATGTTTTGTAACCACCTTCTGCAAACACTTTGATATATTAAACCAGTCTAAGCTCATATCACATAATAATCAATTACATTAAACAATCTACTGCGAATTTCCTACCAATAAAATACAAAGTCATTTTCAGTTTCTGATATGCCATATCTTCAGCTACACACAACAAACAACACTTTCACATAAGCTGTAATAGTTTCTGCCTTTACCTGTGAAAAAGTGTCTTGCGTTCTTGTATTATCCATGTCTGTGAAAATTCTGTTTGTTTCATCAGCATCCCACAGGGTTACAAACTATAGTTTATTCATGATTCACACCTGCTTTTCCACAGCGCAGTTCTCATTCTCTTTCTTTTTCTCTGCCTCTCTCTCTCATGAAATCTTGCAGCCAATAGCTTTTATTAACTCTTACTTCCTTTTATGCTGAGAACTGAAAGAAACAATAATGATTCTTTGCTTCCTTATGGCAGTTCTGTGAAAAGACAAAAAAGTAGAAGTTGTTTGCTTTTCTCGAACTGGTATTTATGTTCCAGAGACTTTCTGAAGTCACTGAGCCATGAGTGCTAAAATTATGATCCATTACAGCACACAGGTCTGTCTGAACAACCAACATATTCGTTACCAAAAGAAGTTCCACACTAAATGTAAAAAAGTTTGCCTGAGGAACTGCAAATACAATGCTCAATTTTCACAGCAATATTTCTATGCACAGCAGCTACCTTTAACATATGTCTTCAAACTCCAGCACGAGTATGTGCATATTGGATCAAAGCACAAGCACACCTGCAGGTAATCTTACAAGATTTCTGTAAAAATCTGCAGTATTTTAAACTCTGCCTTTGTAATCTGTATCGGAGGAGAAAGTCTAGTGATTAGAAAAGTGAATTATCCATAAGGCATTCCTGAAATTGTACCTCACGTCTGAAAAATGTTGTTTGCCAGCTACAGAAAATATACACCTCGGTTTCCGCACCTGTATGGGGTGACTTCTATTATGACACAAAAATCACACGGAAATTAATTTAGAGATTAAAAGCTCTGAAGATATGGCTGAAAGATAGATTCTCCATATTTTGAAATTCATTCTGTTCCAAACAGGCAAAAAAGGAAAATAATATATATATATATTTCCTGCCAATTCTATTTTAAAAATTGTGATGAGAATTGGGGAACAAAAAAATGTTTCGATGATGGGTCTCATTTCAGCTTTTCCATACTGTGCGAGAAACAGTTGTACATGTACAGAGAGAAGCTGAGATGTTGGGTTCCAAAGAGGTTGCCAATAGACCACTCAGGGAGCAAAGGCAGCCCCAGCCCAACCCCATGAACATGCCTCCCACCTGCTCTTTCAGCTGACAGTTCCAGGCCTTTTGCTGAGGACCCCATCTGACTTATCAGAGCTCAGCCAGAAGGCAGCACTGCCAAAGCCAGAGGCAAGCGCAGGCAGCCTGCAGCAGGGCTGCAGCCAGAGACAGGCTGTGGACAATGTGATGGACACTCGGACAGCATATTTAACTTGTAGGCAAGCATTCAGCATGCCAGAGGAAAGTCTGAAACCAGTGCCTAGCACCAGGCTTTGACAGCCGCACAGGTTCGCCTGCTTCATGATCAAGATCCCTTAAGCTCACAGTTTCTGTGAGCTGTAGATGAACACAGAGAGACCACAGTAGCAAATGTGTGGGGCGGGAGGGATTGGAAATTAATTCTCCCAAAATTACTTAAGGCAATGCAAATTAAAAGAAAGGTCAATACATGTCAATGTAAACAGTTTTTAATCATTTGAACTGATTAAAAAATATATCCTACTCTCTGAATGTTAGCTTAACAAAGGTCAATAATGTAACAGGGCTTGACTAAGTCCAGATCTTCTAAAGAAATATTTCACAAAAGACTGTCTGTCCTTTAATGCTTTCAGTTCTGACTGTTCTCTGTCAAGCATGACAGAATCGAGATTTTCCACTAAACCAAAAAATGAAATCATGGGAAACATGTTTCTTTGACAGTTATCTTAAGTGATTTGGTTAAAATAAAATAGCAACTAATTCACCCAGAATCACGTTTGTAATATCGGCCTATTCCCCCTTAGAGTCTTCAGCCCTTGAGGAACTGTGCTTTTCTTTTTAAATAAAAGAATCAAGGAACTTCTTTTATATAATGGAATTATGGTACCGTAGAACATTTTAGAATGGGAAAATGACAGGTTTCTTTTATAAAGGTTCTGCGGAGATATTAGGTAGTCTTTTCCCCTCTGCTCTCTGCTGAACAGCACTTTCTACAAGGTTACAAAGTATGTGAAAAAGTAGTTAATCAGAACAGAGCTTGACTGCTGCTTTTAAAGCAAACATTTTCAATTAATCTGAAGTCATTAATTACACCTTTCTTTAATAAAGGCTCTGGTGTAATTTTCCTTTTTTCTTCTAAGTTAATTGATTCAAACATATGCCAGGATCATGTTTTGCAGCAAACACATGGGAAAATTCTTTACTTACATAAATCACTCTCCAGTGAGGAAGAAGAAAACGCAGAAAAGGGTTTTGAACCAACATGGAAGAGGAAGGCAGCTGCATGCAGTCTGACCAATACACAAAGTTCATGTGTTGTATCAGCAATCCTTACATTACATCAGAGCCATAAGAATCTGACAATAGGGAAAAAGCCAATGTCAAAGATGTTTTCTACCCACTTTTCTGGTACTTACACGGTGTGTTTGCTGCCAAGGAGGAGCAGCTTTTGCTGGAGAAGCGCTGTGTTCTGCCTCGCTGCGACCCCTCTAAGTGCTGCTGCCCCTGTCACTCTGGCCACGATCTCTGAGGCTGGTCCCACTCCCCCCAGCACAAACCTGTCATGCTTTCACTGGTCTTTTTAGCCTAAAAAAAGCAATTCAGGTATCTCAGATTTACAGAGATTCTGAACAGCTTTTTCTGTTCTTCCTTTGTTTCCACATCCCAGCTCAAGGTGAGAACCTTGTTGTCAGCTCCTGGTTGTGTTATCTCACTTCTCACATCCACCAGAGCCCTGGTAGCCCTAGGCATGACTTCACATGCCAAAAATCAGATCTTTCCTTCCCATTTCTGAAAAACGCTAAATCCCCACGAGTTTTCCAATAGCATCTTGTGGATAACACTGTCTTATTTTGTGTTTCTGAGGAACTGCAAAAATAATTCTGAAACAACTGTGCTTCTATCAACTCTATTTCTTTAATAGGCAAAAGTAAAAAAAAAAAAAAAAAAAAAAAAAAAAAAAAAATTTGTGTCCATTCTTGGTTTCATTAAAGAATTTTCTTAAAACATTTGTACATACAAGAAAAAGGCATCATGAAATAAATCTTTTCAGGCTGAAAAATGAATCTGCTTTCAACACATTGAAATAATTTTTTTTTGAAGAAATTTTTTTAAGAAAAGCATGAACTTGACAGAAACATTTTTGATTCTTTTTCAAGCACAAATGTTTCAGCAAGGCTAGAATGCCCTTACAAAATATTTTAGATTTGAGAAACAAAACCTTTCCCTGGAAATTATTTCACCTCAAAATTACTGCTTAAACCTATTTTATAAATGGCTCTTTTTTTTTTTTTCCTGTGAAATTGCTTGAAAAAGAGAGGAAGCTGGAACTGCTAATGACTCCATTGTGTGAAGTGGGGTTTGACCTCATACAACAGTGGGTATACCAGGGGTGTCAATCAGCAGAAAGTGAAGTGAGACATGCCAATGGTAAATGGAGAAAAAATGAACTGCGGGGAGAGAAACATGAGTAATCAAAGACAGAACTGTTCCATTTTCTAATGGAAATAGGAAGAAAGGAAGAAAAGGCTGAAAGAATCAGAAACAGTAGAGTGTCTACTCCAAAGGAATCATATTGCAATTACATTTCTTAGACTGCATTAATGGGTGCAGCAAGGAACTATGTAAGCTACTGAATAAGGGACCTCCTGGAATGAAGGTTTGGCATGATAAAGGGTTTACACAGACTGCTCCACAACCAAAGGAGAGACATTACCTTGAACTGCAAACACAAAAGACAAAAACAATGCCCTCAGGGGGAAGGGACAACATCTTGAGAGACTCCTTTGTGCAGAAGCCTGACCTGAAAGCTGCTGGGCCCGTGGTTTATACCCAACATTGCAGTGATCAGTTGGCTGAGCACAGGTGTCCTTCCTCCCACACACTCGTCCTGCCATGGGAACTTCACAGTTTGGAGGTTTTAATAATTCTGGTTTGGTTACTATTTAAAAGCCATCAGTTCAGCAACCCAGGGAGGCTGCCACCTTCCCCTTACTATGCGAGCAGCCCTGCCAGCATGCCTCAGCCCAGAGCTGAGGCAATCTTGGTCAGATCTGTGCCTACCCTGAAGTCAGTGATGCTGGAGCAGAGCAGAGAATCACTGACAGAGTGAAGATACAGGAAGGAGCAGCCAGCCTGGTTATCCTCACACCTGAGGGTGGTAATCCTCATATAGGCATCTTTACTTTTAAAGAGACAGAGGGCCGTAGTGCAGGATTAGTTTCCATTCTCACAAATGAATAAAGCTCCTTTCCCTCTTTCCCAAGTGACTGCTGAGGACAGAAGGCTACTGATGAATATTTCAGTGTTAATTCCTACAGGGATCTCACACATCTGTACAACTCCAAAAAGCAACCCAAGAGGGCTCCTTATGTCTTGGATTTGGTTAATTATTCCTCAATTTATCTGAGTCCAGCAAGAGGGCATGGAAAGCCCTGCCAAAGATAGTGCAGGAATCTCAGCAGGGAAGCTGACTCCAACACAACACAGCGTGGGACAGGAGCCACACCACGGAGCATCTCCCTCCTGGGGACAGGCAGCTGCACACCTTGGTGAGGCTCACCCCTGCCAAGAGGGGAAGGTGGCTTTCTCCTGCCTCTAGCACTATCAAAAAGGAACCAATCTGGACTCAGAGCCCACTTGGTAACCACTTTCTCCTGCCATTGTGTGAGACTGGACAGCAGGGAGTAGTGCCACCATTGTCATGGTCACCTTTTTACTGAAGACTGACCTGTCAGAGAAGCTACAGAGGCAGCATGTGACCAGGAATTATATGCTGAATTCTGTTAAAGAGCTGAGTCAGAATGCCTAGGACTGCTGGCATCACTTATGTTGGGGAGTAATCCAGCAGCGCTCCCTGGCACCAGGGCCCAGCTCTGGGGCTGCGCCTCGGCAGTGTAAGAGCAAAACACACAGCAACCTGGACACAGGGAAATAAAGGAATTTACAAAGGGAGGAAGTGCAGGAGGGGAATTTTCTTCCAAATCCTCTGCCTCCATAGATACAAGTGAATAAAAACAATATGAACTCCACATTTTCCCTCAGTGTGCTTTGAATTCATCGAAAATATTTGGCTTAATGAAGAAGCCAAGAATTATCCAAACAGAAACCCTTAGCAATTCAAAAGTGAATGTCATTAAATCACATAAATCACTTAAATATTACCTCAGCTTTTTAACACAAGTGAAAATCCAGTATCTTGAAGTAAAACGGATATCTGGGCCTGAAATGTACTTTCTCCTCTTCATTTGACATGATGGATAGAGCGACTGTGCCAGCAAGTATTGAATAAAGCTGGAAAACCAACCAAACTTGTTAGAAGGAAACCCTTTTTTGAGTTGTTTTTTTTTTTTCCCCCAGTGAATATCTAGCACAGAAATTGATGGTATTGCAAGTTTTAGGTATTCCTGTTTGACCCGATTCTGATCCCAGTTTTAAGCAAGAAAAAAATTTTATGCACAGCAGATTATGCTACCCTGAACTGGAAGATCCCCTGTGCATTAAATGCAAGAAAATAAAGGTGGCGGGAAGTTGAATGGAAGTTTAATAATTTAAAATGAGAACTTCTGACAACAGTATGATTCCATGAGGCTAAATTCAACTCGAGAGTGACATCTAGTGAAGCTCAGTGCACAATCTTCACAAGAATTTTTACACTATTTGCAGTATTCTCCCCATAAAACTTTCAACAAGGTACACATTGTCATACTGCTTAGTTTCTTCTAGGTCTGTGTAAGTTTTTTGAGATGAAAGTTTAAATAACATATTTCAGTATGAAAAATAAACAGTTTATGTGCAACTTTCCCAGCTGCAGTCAGGCTGGGCCGTGTCCAAAGCTCAGTCAGCGGGCCTGCGGCCTTCCTGTCACAGCGTCACAGGGACACCATCCTCCAGGCTGGGCAGCGGCGAGCAGGCTCCAGATCTGCCAGAATACATCAACTTCACTTTAGTTCTATTGTTCAATTCATAGCTGTGATTTTGAAATCAAGCCCAAAAAAAGTTTTTTGGAAATGTTGATTGAATTTACACAACAAGCTCTGCAATTTTCCTGTGGGGTTTATTTTCACTGCAGAAATAACAGGCTACAGCATGAGTATTTCTCATTCCTTGAGCACTATCCACACAAAAGCATGGGTCTGAAAAGTGCCAGGGCTTGGACAGCACTCTCCATGACAGCAAGGCGGGGAGAGCTGGGAAGGACGAGGCACTGGGACAGGACCAGCAGGGAGGTGACCAGCAGGACGCTCAGACACCCACACGCCATCAGCCTGCAAGAAGGCAGCAAAGCTGTGCAGGGGAAGCCAACATCAGGCACACTGCCTGGGTGTGTGGCAAACTGGAACAGTTTCTTCATCTTTCACCACAAATACCATAAAATAAATAATTTCCCATGAAACACGGTTTTACTGCTTTACAAATTATTCTGGGAAATTTAGGTTAATTTTGTGGTGAGTTCAGTGCACATACTTAGCATAAGTAGTGGAAGAATCCAGGGAAGAATGAAAATAAAAATCAAGCATCTAGGAGACAGGGATTATATATCTGTTCATTAAAATGAAGAAGTAAGTAGCTGGTACCAAATTAATGAGGATTTTTTTGGTTTGTTTTGTGGGTTTTTTTAGCTTCTTTTGTAAAAGCAAATATTCTCTTTTCATTTTTCACTGTTTTTGTATACTATGCCCTGTAAAACATAATGTCAGTTTGACACATAAATAAAGCAGATCAGTAATTAGCAATCGAGCTGTCAGTTATTCCTTTGTGAATCGGTAATGCACAAACTACTTAGTCACTGAATTTTGAACAATAAAAAATTTCCCAGTCTTTTGCCTTTGATAGTGGTTCACAGTCACCACCAAGAAAAGAAAAGAAATAACCCACACATTTCTAAAAATAACAGATCTTCATCTACTCAAGTGATTTCCTGCAAGCACCCCACTGTGTGCTACAGACATTAATAAAGGTAATGCCAGAGCGGGGCTCCGCAGGGCTTGCCTTGAGACATTCCTCACTCAAATGTCACTGAGACTTGGCAGCCTTTACTGCTGCTCATGCCTGCTTGCTTTGCTGAAGTTGGTGCCACTACACAGATTTCCATTTTTACTCATTTTTCAACTACCCACAAAACATATTTTTTGCTAAATTCTACACATCTGAATGTCACTGTTCATCTCACCTTGCTAATGCTGATGCAGCTTCCAGTGACAAACCCTAAAGCTAAGCAAGTTAAAAACACATTGTATTCCAAATTAAGAAATTTTAATGACAGTTCTATATTACTCCTCTGTGTCACAAGATGGCACCAGACACTATCCTAATCTCAAGCTTGTAGAAAAGCGGTCTAGCAAAGCAGTTTAAAACAAAAAGCTATAAATATGAGTTTAAATGACATGAGTTGTAACACAGTGGACTCTGTACTGACCATGTCCAGGATGCCCACCAGCTTGTGGGAATGGCTGGGGCACAGCAGGGACACGTGCTGAAGCTACATATGCAGTTGATCATCCTTGTTGTAGACACAATCCTGTTGCAGGCTTTACATTGGAAAGTTGCAAAAGCCAAGCATTCATTAAAGCCTACACTGTTCTTTATACATGCAAGACAGTGATTCATGAAAACTTTAGCAAGGACAGTCATTAGCACAGATTTTCTGACTAGTGGGCTATTACACATCACTAAACCTAACAAACACAAGCCAGATCCCTAGATCCTGGCTTTCAAAAAATATAGAGAAAATTGATGTTCAAATGGGGAATTTCATTTAAATAAATATTGCATTTGGGCAGCTTTTTTGGGCTCTGTCTCTGAAACAGCATCCTCAATAAACCAGGCCTGCAGGCATGGTCTTCTGTAGTAGCGGTGACAGAAAACCAAAATTGGCTAAATCTAGACTCTGCACTGCCAATTTTCCCTCCAGGAAATATTCACTATTATCCTTTATTTTACAATGCAGGGGGCACTCAGCTACATTCTTCTCTGTATTTTTAGCTGTAGTTGTTATTTAGAAACCTTAGCTGCCAACGTTTGCCAGTGGCACAGGTTATTACTAACAGCTTTTTGAAACTCTGCTTCACTGAGTTATTTGTCATCAAGCTACTTACTGGGTAGTGAAAAGAGCAAGGGGAAGTCTGCAGAATTTGGTGGTATTCAGACATCGCTTCTCACTTAACATGAAAAATGAAGAAACAGATCCCAAGAAAAATACTTGCCCAGCTTTACATGAGTAGAAGACTACAGAGGAGAAAACATGAAGCTCAGACTCACAGCCTCCATGCATTTCCCTCTGTGCTTTTCATGGAGTGAGACCTTAGTGAGTGGGAAAGGTGAATTGCATTTGAAAAGAACTATCTTGTGTTTAATACACAGGAATTAGGTAACCTGGATTTGAAACTCACTCACACAATCTCATTGTATCTTCATTGAAGAATGCTAGAAGTATTTCATTCCCTTTCCTGCTTTGACATCTAATTAACCAGCAAAAGAATGATAACTTTCTAGGCATGGGTGTAATATACATCCATACATCTACATCACTGGCAGATCTCTGGACAGTGTTAGCATATGGTCTCCCAGGACAGCCTTTGAAAGTCTCTCAAGCCAGTATTGCTTGGAGGAAGAAAGGCATCATTGGTTCACAGAAAGAAAATCCTTAATAAAATTAGACATATAAATTATTAATATATTGTATTTATACACATCTATATTATAAAATAATATATATTAGTAGAAAACAGAAGGGAATAATAGAGCACAGATTCAAAGTGACTGGAGTCAGGTGGAAGCAAGAGGTGTTTGAAGACTCACTCTGTCTGCAAAAACTTGCTGGGTAGTGACAACAATATCCTTCAGAAAACCATGAACAAGGGACATCCTGAGGTCAGGCTGCTTTTGTTGAGGGCTATGTCATCTCCATCCTTTGACTCTGTTCCAGAATAGCAAGGTTGCAGAATGTTTTCAACAGTTTCCAATCTGTCAGCAAAAGTGTCCTTGGTGAATTCAGCTGTGTTATAATTATTCCTGCCATCAGAAGTTAAGTAACATGGATAATGGATATAACATTTTCATGGCAATATGTTTTCTCGTCAAAATAACACTCAGTACAAACTAAAACTTGTTGGTTTATTTTCTTGTGTTAAATGAGGAAACGCACTATTCAGAAACACCAAGCTATACATCACTAAATACAAAGAAAGATATGTAAATAATCTTTTGTATTTGAATTGGTGGGGGAAAAAAAAGGAACAAGAAGTACTGTTGAGTCTAAGTAAGTGTCAGTTCTGTTTTCAATAACAAATGTACATAACGTTTCACTAATCATATTTGTTTTCTAACTGTACTTAGCTTTCCAAATCAAGAAGATTGTTTCTAACAGAAATTGTTCCATATTTACACACCACAGTTTGATTAGCAGTAAAAGGCTTGCATTGCAAATATCAAAATTTCAAAGTCAGAAAAGGGAAACGTTCTAACCCTGAAGAGTGTTTAAATCTCATTTTATTGTTGAAGGGTGAAGGGCACTAGTATGTTTGCAACTGTGTGGTTAGTTTAATAAATGGACACGCAAGCTTTTGCTATTCCTAGTTATGGCTAAATCATAAGTACTAACTAAAGATTGTCTCACTCTGTTCTAGAAGTTATTTACAAAGAGCAATGCAAATGAAAACATTGAAGCTGAGTTTCTTTGTATAGCCACAGCATGCTATTAAGGTCACATCTGCCAAACACAAAAAGAGCAGAATAGGAAAGCCTTGGACCAAATTAACAAGGTGAAAGTTAGGTTTAATTGATAATTAAAATTAAGGGATATGTACTTTGTGAGAGAAGCAGTCTGGTAGGAGCTCTCATCCAGACCTAGAAAGAGGAAACTGCCAATCTCATGGCCTTTCTCAGTGATTTCAGGGAAGTCCCAGACTCATTTGGAAGTCCAAATGAGAACTTAACTAAAAACCAAGTAAACATTTTTTGGTTGGGACTTTTTCCCCCCCACACACACACTTTCTTTTTCCTCTTTTTTTTTTTTTCCTTTTTGTCAGTAAGATGGCTTTGTCTGCCAAGGATGTTTCTTTTGCAGCCTTCACATGGTGATCATGCACAAATAGGCAGGTGCACAAGCAGACATGATTTTAAACAGCCAGTAACTGGTGCTTCTGCAGGTCTAGGAGTGGCTGATGACAGGTGCAGCACATGGTGCATCTCCAGTACTTAAAGAGTAATAGAATCAAATCAGAAAATCAAAGATTTTTTTCTATTTTTTTTTCTGTCCTTATATGTGGATTTTATCTGGCAGAAAGCAACACTGAACTTCATGCACAGCAACAAATTATATGTATCTCTCCCAATATCCACCCACCCACAGCATCTGTCATCTCAGTGAAATCATCTTTGAACCTTGTCTGTATCCAAAGTCTTACAGTCATCTACAGTGCCAGGAAAGAGGTCAGTCAGCTGCATTATGTCATTGGCTTTAGACAGCCACATGCACCTACTGCTCAGCCCCACCACCGCAGGGCAATGAGATTTATGAAGACAAAGGCTGCAATATTTTCCAGAGAAACAACAGAAATACTCCAGGGATTCTTGGCACTGATGAAGCTGAACAGCAGAATGCAGCTGGCTCAATCACATCTGCTTGTCTTTCAACCTGTACGTGAGAGGACAAAAGTAATGCTCGGTATTATTAGTCTAAAGCACTTAAAATCCATTGAATATGACAAAGCACCTGCAGGTGCTGGTAAGTGTTTTGCAATCAGGTCTGCTTTGTCTCCTTTTGTACCTGTATGAGAAAGAAAATTGTGCATAATGTCCAAAAGTTGAGTCTGGTTAAATTAACCCGTAAACTGGCTGAAATTATAAAAGTACTCATCCGAAAGCCACTTCATTGCAATCACTACTAGATGTTCCTTTTCCTTGCTAATCACAGAGGCTGGCATTTCACATGCAGTACCACTGCTTTTTGCTCTAGCAAGAGTTGAAGGGAAATTGAGTGAGTCAGCTTTGAAAGGATGCAAACACCCTACTTCAACAGGGTCTCATTTGTACCAGGTGAGAATATACCCTTCCAATTTGGAAATCTCTTCCAATAATCTGATACAAATATGTGCAATCTCCACATATCTCAGCTGAAGTCAGATTCACTCTTGCCTCAGATCGTAGTGAGCCTCAGACTATAAAGCAATTAAACAACTATTAGCTACGGACTTGATTGCAAAATTCATGAGCTACAACTACTTGGAAGAACAGAACTGACGTCTCTCCAACATTGCATATAATTATGCAGTCTGTGAATGACAGTACCAAGAATGCTTTTCCAAAGCATTCATGAAAAATATGAAATTATTATTATATAGAATTTCAGTGGAAAACAATCATCTGAGTATTTATGATGGTGTTGTATATCATTTTTCTTGCAAGGTTCATACTTTCTGCTTTGTTGGAGTTTGATAATCTGAAAGCAAAAGGCAGCCCAAACCAAATTTCCACTATTTATAATGTATAATAATATATATAGTATAAATTTATAATAATAAGTGGTACCTTCATTACTTCAGTGANGGGAGATGCTCCAGGCCCTTGATCATCTTTGTGGCCTCCGCTGGACTCTTTCCAGGAGGTCCCTGTCTTTCTTATACAGGGGAGCCCAGAACTGGATACAGTACTCCAGCTGAGGCCTGACCAGGGCAGAGTAGAGGGGAAGGATCACCTCCCTCGACCTGCTGGCAATACTCTTTTTAATGCACCCTAGGATCCCATTGGCCTTCTTAGCCACCAGGGCACACTGCTGGAATACTAAACTGTTATTTTTTTCCTTGAACTAAGTCACTACTCAACAGTTTATAATCTACAAGTCATTTGATAAATAAGATCAGAAGTTCAATTTATTGCATTTGTCAAGTACTCCATGTCCAAAAACTAAAATTCTACCAAGGCAGCAGTTCAATGCAGAATAACTCCTTATGTCTGTCGAGAGCTAAGTAACCATCACGAAGCACCCAGGTGATGAATTCAAGCACATATTTACAGATATCTCCAAATCAAAGCCTATAATACAATGGGCACTCTAGAAATGCACGCAGAATTCAAAAACAGTGTAGTCTGCCTTTGGTTTGCAAAGATAAAATATTTTTATCTAAGTCCTTTCCTATATAGAGTAGAACTGAGGAGAGGTCTTCAAGAGAATTTCAGTCATTATTTTGGCCACTTGGAACAGCAGAAAAGGAGCAATTACCTGCTGCAGAGCAACAGCTGTCTGTTTGTTATTCTATAACTTCCTTTAAAGTTTCCAGTTTGGTCTGGCACAAACTATTATTGAAAAAGAGTGAAAAAATAAAGTGAAATGATACGCATTTTTCAGCCTGAATCTCATGACGAATGTTAAACAAGCTTTTTCATTCAACTGCCTCACAAGGGAAATACATTTAAAAAACTCTATTGTCCACACTTAGCTGTAAATGATTCTTTCTTTTTACCTTTCCCCAAGGATTAAATAGTTTATCTAGTGAAGAAACAATTGAGTAATAATCGCACACAACAAAAAAATAAACCTTAAAATATTATAGAACATGACTGAGGTGTGTATCAAAGAAAATGATTCATTCCTGCTGATAGTTTAAACAGCTAAACTGTTTTCATTGACTTCATCACAGCCAACATTTTATTAATTGTACTGACATTATCTCATTAGAAGATTTTTTTTTCTAGAAAGGGTGTTACAATAGAGTCAAATGATGAGATAAAGAACATGAATGAAAGCCTCCTCTGTAAGAGACATCCCGATGCATCTAATGTCCACATTTTTGTGGGCTTGAGGGGTGGGAGGAGGGAGGTTACCCTGACATTTTAGGGAGACTACACATGGACCATGAAGCCCATACGCACAATCCACTCTGGAGGCTGAGCACAGCAAAATTCAGAATCAGGGTATAGGTGGTTAAGCTCTGATGGTTAAAACACAAAGTCAAACGTTAATATCACCTCTGTAACTTTTGTTATGTGTGAAGATTCACTGTGAGAAATATACTTAAATCAGAAAAGAAGCATAACTCTGAAGGCCAAAACCACAAAGATTTCTGAACACATCATTACTAATAGCATAGCCTAACTAAACCAAATTCATGCCAAATAGGTAAAACACAAACTGCTTTCCATCTGCAAGGAACAATGCAATTTGAGTGCTTGAGGTTGGAAGTTGAAAGAATAAGATATGAGAAAGAGGTGATAATAATCACTGATAGCTGACAGAGCAGAGAGCTTAGCTTAATGCTGCAAGAGGTGTTCTCCATTCCCACACACCTGTTCTTCTCTGACCTGTGGCCCCAGCTGCTACCTGACTTGAAGACGGAATCACAAACGAAGCAGAGTGCAGGTGTCAGTTGCATAGCAACTAAAGGGATGGAGAGCAAGGGCTTCTCTCGTTCAGCACACCAGAAGATTTAAAAGCAATGCTGATCGTTTCAATAGAGAGTTTGTCATTCAAGTTCAGGGAATAGACAAGAAGACTGCAGAAACATGACACTGCTGCCTGGGTGCCAAATAAATGTACTCTCACAACACTCAGAGAGAAGGCCAAGAAATGTAACATTAATCATGGTCTGCACAGCCCTAGACTAAAGGTGAGGAGGTTACATTATTCACTGATCAAAAATAGGAGGTGACACTTTCTGTACGTTCATGGAATTGCAATGAACTGCTCAGCTCAACACAACCCAGCAAAGTCCAAAGATCCAAAATCGTAATCGGTCCCACCCACCCTGCATTACTTCACACAGGACCCACCAGCGTGGATCTCATCCAAAGGGGCCTGAGCACATCTCAGGCAGCAGCTTCCAAGTTTTCCCTTGAGCTCTTGGATATATCGGGTAGGAACAGCTATGTGCAAGGCAAAATTTGGAGAGTTCCAATGGGCGTCTCATGTCTCTAACTTTCCAAATTTCTCTTCACTATGTTTTGATGAAGGAAGGAGCTAAACCAAATATTATTTCCATTTGTATGTCTTCAGTTGCAACTATTGCCATGGATGTGTTTGTTTAGCCAAGACAAGCAGACTTCGCTATTGTGAGGAATATACGAATGTTTACCACCATTCAAGTACATTTTAATAAGTTGCCACTTCTCAGATGTAACGTGGTGATTGCCAGGATGCCAATTCACTGCAACATGGTAGTGAATATTAGTGTCCTGTCTATTTTGCACTGCAATGGACATGATCAGTAACTATATCTCTGGAAAAGCACTAGGAAGTGACAGCTGACAGACATATAATTATTATAATGTTATTGAGAAATATACTTCAAAATTTCATTGTAGATTTTCCAATGTGAGCAGAACAATCTTCCTAATACCTTCTGAAAATAAGGCCTAAGGTGTCACTGTCTTGTGCAAACACAGCTTCTTCCCATTTTTGCAAAGACTTTAGAGTTGGTTTGAGCTTGCAATCAGATCCATGATGCTCAAGCCCACTATTTTTAGTGCTTAATGGCAAAGCTAATAGTGCCATTAATCCACTTTGGTATATAACATTCAATTTCCACCTCAAATTGCATCTCAGTGCAAATGGTAGCTTGATTTCTGCTGTCAGATGCATTCACAAAATCATGATGAAATGTATTTAATGACTTCTCATTGTCAGGTTCAGCTAAAAGACAGGGAAATCTGTAGCAGTCTTTTGAAACAATGTGATGGAGCATTCCGGAGTTGATATTTACAGAACTAAAACTGAAAATATATTTTTGTCTGGACTGAACTACTATGAAACAAAGAGAGATGTCTTTATGAATCATGTTCAGTCGATCTGGATGCTTTCTGTATGCCTCAGCCCTTGTTCTGACTCTCATGACTGGATTTGGCTAAGCCTCCTTTGCTGTTCTGTCTCCTTTTACAATTTCTATATTCTTCCTACTGCATGTAATTGAATTCCTTTCAATCAAAAGTTTTGTTCCGTTGTTTATCTTGTTTTATGTGTTTGGTTTTTTAAGTATATATATGTATATATTAGGTGTTTCTAGAAGAAAGAAGTCATTGTCAAAATGCCTGAAAGGAAATTAATGGGTTTCCCTTGAAAGATTCAACTGCAAGCTCCATTGTTTGTTTTTTTTTCCCTTGAGTCATTTCTCCAGCTAATGGCTATTTATGGATCAAACCACAATATTCAAAACAATACATTATATATGATGATTCACTCATGCTTTAAACTAATCATGACTCAAACCTGGGTTGCATTTTAACTGAAGAGACAAGGTTTTTTTATTGTGAAGAACTAGCAAAAGTAGCACAATACACTCCTCTGCCCAACTAGATGGGGAAGATAAGATTTAAATTTAAACACTTCTGTGAATTTGTTTACTTGTGGGTGCCTAAAACATAAGTGCCCCTACAGCAGCGGGTGATCCAGAGCAAAGCCCAGAAGGACACTACCCCTTTCTTTTGTGAGGCTCCATGGTGAGCACTCTTCCCCATGAATGGGAGCTCTGCCTTCTGTCCTGCCCTCACTCCAGGAGCAGACAACCTCCAACTGCCACCGTGCAAGACAGCACCTAAGGACAGAGCTTGCAAGGAGGCAATGTCCTGTCCTGCCTTGCAAAGCTGGGCTCTTCCTCAGTTGGAAACACATTTATTCAGGCAGTGACAACCACTGTATCTTGAAATCGCTGCCTTCAGCCTACTCCATCGTTTGAGAAAGCTGGTAAGAAACAACCGAGGTTCACTGTGAAAAATAAAGACAGCTGCTGTAGGCATAAATCCATAACTGCTATACTCTACAGTGGGAATATCTTTTCCCTGCCGTGGGATTAGAGGAGTGGGAGAGATATTTTGTTGTTTTAAGTTATCTTCTTTGAAACATATCACTGTGAATCTAGGGAGAGACTTTGAAAGGGCACATGGAAATCAAATTTATTAATTCATTTCTCTAGTAGAGCTGTGTAGCTGGAGAGCTCATCTAGCACAGATGCCCAAGGGTGCAAGGGGTGAAACACCGGAGGCAATTTCAGGCAATGCCCTGCATCAGACCAACTCTCCCCACAGCTCTGTGCTCATCTGAATTGCCCATGATGGCTACTAGAAGAATCTTTGTTAAATACACTTGATATCAGATCAGTCCCACGTACCTAAGTACTCTGAGGAATAAGGGACTTTGAAGAGATTTAAGGGACGATGAAAAAGCTGAAGTGCAATTAAGTCAGAAGACAGGAATACTTCAGGCCATTGGACATGCTTCCAAGGAAACCAGACCAGCATTAAATTCCCATTCTCATGAACTAAGTAATAGTTTACCAAAAAAAAAAAAAAAAAAGAGATAATTGAACTTGAAGAACCCTGTCCTTGAAGTCAGTACTACCGTAGATGGATGGGGAAGTGAATTCAGCTACAAATTAGCTTCCATATAACTTGCTCAATAAGCAGCTGAGGCTCTGGCCCACCTGGGATAACCCTTCACTGCCTATGCAGCACAGAATGTTTCTGAGGCAGGCGAGAAAGGAAAAAAAAACACAAGATTAACTAGCAAGAGCTAAAGACACATCTTCACTTTGCTTCATTTGTGAGCAAAGAATTTGGGAATCAAGATAAACAAACAAATCCCAAACCCAAATCATTTGCGGGCAAAGAAATCAGAGTTCATCTCTGATGAAACCAACAGTCTCTAGCTAATGACAGTCTTCAGAGCATCTCAGCAACGATCACACAGGTGTATTATTTACACCTGTGCCCCCGGTACTGCAGCCCACCTTCAGGTTCTTATTCTTAACCCTGAGGACCAAAGCCCAGGTGAGCCCAGGACATCCTGAAGGGACACATCTGGACTCGGCTCAGGGCTCCGCCGGCTCATTTCAAGCAGGAATGGAGCACCCTCCCCCAGCTGCCTTCCCCTGCTAGATCCCATAGGCAGGACCCAGCTGCCGAGGACAAGCATAAAGTTTTCCTGAATGAAAATTCACTTTGCTCATTTTTTTTTTTTTTGGACAAATTTTAAGGCAACTCGACAGCGTTTGCTGTCCGCAGAGGGCGCCAGACATCCTGGGATGCTGCACCTGGGCTGCAGCTGTCACTCACAGAGGTGCCCGCTCTCCAATGGCCACTGCTCCGCACGGAGGATTAAGTAGGAGTTGGTTTTTCTTTCACACGTGTATAAATCCCCTGGTTCTGTTTTTTTTTTTCACCTTTCTCATCGTTGAAATACTGAGCTGCAACATACTGGCAAGGAAGCTGCACGGCCCCAGCTAGCCAGCAGCAGCAGATGAGAGAACTGCCTGCTCTAATCAGCAGAACCAGAGCCAGCAACATGCTGCTGATGATGATTTTTCTGTCCACAGAAAGCTGTCTGATTCCAAATTTTAAGCTCACTTTCTTCTAAGGCAGAGGAGCAGCCTGTGACTGACATGAAACTCACTGTAAATGAAGACTTTTAAGTTTCTACTTGCAAAAGTGACTAACAAAAACTCCTGCTTGATTCCACCCCATAAGCACAGCAACAACTTGGAAGGACTGTTTTTTCCTTTTTCTTTTTACTTCTTTTCCTGCCTTTTTTTTTTTTTTTTTTAACCTTTGCTCTGCCGGGTCTGTAATCTCTCATGAACTCGAGCCATTGTCTGACAATGAACACCACGCACTTTGCCTTTTCATTTCAGCCCGTGCTGCTTAATGTCACTGAAGACTTCAACGACTCAATCCTCAACAACAGAAGCACTGATGGATTTTGTGAGCAGGTCTTCATAAAAGCTGAGGTCTTCTTGACTTTAGGGATCATCAGCCTGCTGGAAAACATCCTTGTCATTCTTGCAGTGCTGAAGAATGGAAACCTACATTCTCCTATGTATTTCTTTCTTTGTAGCTTGGCTGTGGCAGATATGTTAGTGAGCATGTCAAATGCCTTGGAGACCATCATGATTGCAATTCTGAGCAACGGCTATCTGATCATTGATGACCACTTCATTCAGCATATGGACAATGTTTTTGACTCAATGATATGCATTTCTTTGGTAGCCTCAATTTGCAACCTCTTGGTTATAGCCATTGACAGGTACATAACTATTTTCTATGCTCTCCGTTACCACAGTATCATGACTGTGAAGAAAGCTTTAACCCTAATTGTGGTCATTTGGATTGCCTGTATCATCTGCGGCATCATATTCATTGCCTACTCAGAAAGCAAAACTGTCATTGTCTGTCTCATCACTATGTTCTTTACCATGCTCTTTCTCATGGCCTCCCTTTAC
Source organism: Penelope pileata (assembly GCA_013396635.1). Classification (NCBI taxonomy): domain Eukaryota; kingdom Metazoa; phylum Chordata; class Aves; order Galliformes; family Cracidae; genus Penelope; species Penelope pileata. The sequence goes on along the minus strand of WBMW01006209.1, from coordinate 1,009,388 downwards.
GTTCACATGTTCTTGTTCGCGCGCCTGCACGTGAAGCGGATCGCAGCCCTCCCTGTGGACGGGGTGCCCTACCAGCGGACCTGCATGAAGGGAGCCGTCACCATCACTATATTACTGGGTGTCTTCATTGTTTGCTGGGCACCTTTCTTCCTTCACCTCATTCTCATCATTTCTTGCCCAATGAATCCATACTGTGTCTGCTACACTTCACACTTTAATACTTATCTGGTCTTGATAATGTGCAACTCAGTAATTGATCCACTCATTTATGCCTTCCGGAGCCTGGAGATGAGAAAGACTTTCAAAGAAATAGTATGTTGCTGTTACGGCATGAGTGTGGGACAGTGCATGCTGTGAACGCCTGGCTCTGTGCTGGGAATAGAGAGAGGATACATACAACAGGTGTATGAATATATACCTGCATGTAGACACATAGCAACTTGATTTTAAAAGCAGTGCTTGAAGAAAAGGCACAAAAAACCACCAAAACTTCTATTTAATGCCTTGATTTATACTTTTCAAAATGAAAAAGATGCAACTAAATGATTTGAAGCTAATTAAATAGTTGTAACAAAATGAAATCCAAAGCAGCTTGCAAAATAGATCAAAAATGTACTGGAAAAAAGAATCCTGAAAGTGAATGTTACCCTACAGAGAATGGAATAATATTCTGTCTCTACTCTTCATTTATACCTGTTGCTTTATCTCTGTGCCTCTATCAACAAAGTCAGTGTTTTCTAAAAGCTTCCATTAGTAACCTCTCTGGAAAGCTATTCACTTGCAAGACAAATGAATCAAGACAAATGAAAACACTGATAGGTAACAGCTTTGCTCTGATGTCTCCACTTTTTAATAAAGGAATAGACTGACATTTGTGCTGCTTGCTATAAAGCAAACAGAGAGAATTCTTGAAAGGTTGAAAGCAAACAGTCCCCTGGCACTGAAATATTCTTTCAGTAGAAGTCAGCTAAGTGAAAATGAACAACTACCGTATAAGTGAGAGTGTGATTTAAGGAGCTGATCGGCAGACGTGACTCTTTGGAAGAAGGAAATTACATTCCTTATAATGGTATTATATAACAGTATTATATCCTCAAAAAATTTTCACAAAAATGGAAAGCGCTGCATAAGGTAGTATTTGATATGTTAATAAATCAGGTATCTCCTTTTGGTAAATACCCAATAAGATTCACCCCTTGAGAATTTTGAAGACTAGGGGTCTGAAGACAGAGCTGAATACAATGAACAGCTACAATGCCAAATAGTTTGAATTTAGCTTTGTGTTAGAGCTACATGGACTCTTTGGAAATGGCCATTTGGCTAAATTAGGTACTTGCTAAAAGTAAGATGTGTATGGCAGACATGAATTCTACTGTTTTTCCTTAAGGAGCTTTACTCTGAGTTCAATGGATCAACGCTGCTGCATTGGAAGCAAGAAAGCAGCATGCTCTCTGCAGTCATTTTCATGTGCAAGTTGGTGGCATGTAAAGCACACAGCTTCAGCTACAATAGTTCAGTCTTTTCCTCTGCTTCTTATAGAAACAAACCACATAAGAGGCCTTCAAATAGCATATTGTAACTGAGCAAAGGCAGACGTGATTTGTATGTAACACAATGTATAGGCTGTATCACTGTCATCACAGTGCCATACTAAGAAAACTGTAAGTCATTTTAAAGTCTGCTTAGCAACTTTCTGATATCTTGCTTCTAGTAAGGGCAGTAGCCTGAAACCCTCAGGAAAAAGAATAAAAAAGAAAAGAAAGGAAAAGAAAAGAAAAAAGGTCTATTGCTTTCAAACAGCTAAAAGATCTCATTTGACTTAAGACTTGATTTTATTTTTTCTGGAATTGCTAAGATGTTATTTCAGGGGCTCCCCTCGTCAGTCATCCAGACCAGAGCCTCCCAACCTATTCAGCTATTCAGCCTCCAGTTCTGCATTCACACACCATCAGTCTGGCATAGCCCCAGGCTGATGGTAACTTACTGCTGCTGGCTCTGGAACCCATCTCTCACTGTCCATAAGGAAGACATGTCTCTCTATTTCCAAACACTGCCCTAGGGTATTTGTTTGAATGTGTTTTATTCTCAGCATCCTACAACATATGTAGGGAGCAGTCTAAGGTTCTAATCCTGTGGAGTGCATCATTTTCATAGGGTCAAAAACCATCTCTCCCTTGCTCTAACCCCATTCTGCCCATCAGCTCAAAACAAACTCATGTTCAGTATTTCCCTTGCAAGCTGAGCACTCCCTAAGTTTTCTAATCAAGTTCTCATTCCCTCCCATAATCTCACTCTCCAGACTTCCACCTCCTCAAGATTCCCACTGTTCCACCACTCACCTAACTTCATGACTAAATTTAAAATAAAAATAAAGTAATTTTAAAAAACAAACTGCTAAGGTCCTTTAGGCACATAGCAGAATGGGTGTAGTTGAAATTTCTCCCATATTTCAGGTAGCAACCAGAGAAAGTCCCAACAACTGGCCAGTAAGCTCAAGCTGAATGCCTTCAACCTATATCTGCATCTCACAAATCACAGTTTGGCAGTACTAAGAACTGTTTTTTTGGCTCTGTCTTTTGCAACATCTTATGTACATTAAGATGAACTGAAATCAGCATAGGAGATCTCATAACTGACCTTTCTTGCTGTGAAAAAGCTGTACCTACCTGTAAAAATCCCTACCTGCTATCAGTGTTATGTACCTTTACACAATGGAGCATGGTTTGCCAGGATATTCTGTCTCAGGTTATTGTGTATTTAGCTCTTATTGTTCCTGATGTCTTACTTATTTCTCATTTTAAACACAATTTTAGATGAGACTTTGACTCATACTGTGCTGTGCCTTTAATCAAAAAGATAGATCTGTTGAATTAAACAATCTGAAGACACCCCTCAGAATCCTGTTTGCTTTTCTCAGAGCACCGTCCCATGTCAAACCACAGTCTGTGTGATCTGGTTCACAAAACTAGAAATAAAGTTTACAAAACTAGAAATAAAGTTTATCACTGGACAAAAACCTCCTAATTCTGCATTCTGTCCACGAGCTACGCAGAAATGAGTGAAAGAGCCAACACCTCCATCCTGCATGCAGACGTGATGGGAAAAGCCCACAAAACCCCTCCTGCATCTCTCCCACTGCCTCAAGCACTGGCCAGCAAAGGTGTAGCCCCTGCCTAGAAATCATCCACAGAGGTGGATGGTGGGTTCACAAGGTGTCTGCTGTTTCCCCTTAAATAGCATGAGAATCAGCACAGATATTATCCTTTTCATACAAATATGCCATTTGTATGGATTTATTGATTCCATTTCTGTGCACAAAAATCAGTTCACAATATTTTCTGTTTGGACTGTCATTTGCTCAAAGAGTTGTTTTAAAAAAACTAGTATTCAGATGAGTATTTGAGTTCTCAGAAGCATAAGTAATTCACTAAGTCAACTCAACACAGCATGTTCTGCAAATTATAGCCAGCCTTGCCTCTTTGATACAATACCAGCACCATGCAGGCAATTTTTCCATCAAGAAATGTCTGAATATTTTACAATTGAAAGCACTTGTCCTAATGGATAAATAACAAAGCTCAGACACAAAATTCTGCAGTAAGCCAAGGTTGTCACTTGGCCCACTGGTATCTTGATTGTCAGAGTTAAAACTTAAAGCATTAAAATATGACTTTGTTTTTATGTGGTTCAATTAACAACAGACATTAAATGAATAGAGGCATGGAGCAAGGAAGATAAAGCAGGTTCTCTAGGCTGGAGCTGCAGGTGAAGCCCTTTTTGCACAGGGTAAGCTCACTGCACAGAGAGCACTGCAGCACCACTGCTGCACATTTCGTTGTGTGTTTTCCTGGGCTGGAAGGTAATGGCATCACAGCTCAAATCAGACTTTACAATGATGAATGAAAATGAGCTGTGTTGGATTTTCTCCAAAGACAAAAACATAGATTTTGATGCTTTAATTCTGCTTGGAAAACCAGCAATTTTTATTCTTCCTTCTGGTTTAATTGTTTTTTTCCCCTAGAAATAACAAGCATAGGAAAACTTGCTCCAAAACCAATTTCCATGAACATCCAGTACATTAACGTCCTCATAGTCATTATATATTTCATTAGCAATTTAAATTGGAATTCAGGACTATGTTTATTCATCACTCTCAAAATACACACCTGTTAGAGTCAGTCCTTTGTAAGGTATCAACACAGGACCTTTCTTCTAGCACTGGAGTGGATCTGAGCAAAAGGTGTATTTCTGTCATACTCACTGATTCAATGCTGTGCAAGGTAGACCTAAACTTCTGCGATACGTGGCGGTTTGTACATACGGGTTAGAAATGTCTCTTAAATAAAAGTCATTGAAAAATGGAAGACAATAGATCTGGTGTTTGTGCAACACTATGTTGACCAATGGGGCGGAATGCAAGTCCAGAAATATATACATTATCAGGAAGACTTGTGACAAGGACCTCAAAGGATTAAGATAACTTTCTACGATACAGCATTCTGAAAACACTGATGACAAAAGTAGATCTACTCACTATACTTATTCATATGACTTCGCCCGCACCAGAATAAAACATACCTTCATGTTCAGAGACAGGGATCAAAGTATATTTAAGATTTTCTATTACGCTGGTTCGAATGTTCATAGTGCCAGAGCTAAGTATCTGCTGTAAAGAGTTCTGAATTTCCAAGTTTTTATAAAACTGCAAAATCCAAAACAAACTATGTGGAACACATCCTATTTCATTTCTTTATGAAAAACACACAGATTGCATTTGAGGGTATTTCTTTCTCTTGTGATTACAAACAAAGACAGCACTGGTGAAGTGAGATAGAATAGCCTTAAATCTATGGCTCTTCTATTTCAGCTGTCCTCATTAACAATAAACAGTCTGTATTCATCTTCAAGCATTAACTGATGCAATTTCCAGTTTGCTCTATACTGTTATTGAGTCAAAAATAAAAATTCTAGGAAAGGTAAAACATATAGAACAGTCCTCTTTCACTGTAATGGGTCTAATAATCAGCATGACCCTTTCAACACATTACTGATATAATTACTGCAATTGTAAGGATGCACTCTGGGGATAAGCTGCAACTGGATCACAAAGCCAGAGGCCAAGCATAATGGACTTGAGGCTGCATTAGCACATTAATGTGAATTAAATGTGGGTAAAGCCACCTACATCATAAGGAATGAACATTTCTTTAGACTTGCATATTCCCAAAGGTACAAAAAACTGTAGGTAAAGCAAAACAATTGCAGAGCTTCAGCCTCGTGCACCTGCTATTATTGCTTTTCCATTCATGCTAACTCACTCAACACAGCCCCATTTTACTCAAGCAGCTGGGCAACAATTTCACTCTCTCTCTACTTTCAAAAGCTGCGGCACTGGAGCAGCTTACATACCCTCNCCCCCCCCCCCAAAGGGGCCATTGTATGGAGTGAGTTGATAATCAAAGCAGTGAAAACGTGCAGCTGGAAGAATCACTCTACACAGTTATTTCCTGTGATGAGGAAAGGCAGTGAGGGTCTATGAGCACCTGTTTTGTTACAGGTTCATGTTACCCCTACCTTAACAGAATTTTGCATGAGTGCCAGTGCATATGACATAAAGCAGCTGAAGTGCTGAGAAAAGCATCGCAGAGTGATTCAGAATAAGAGCATTAAGAAACAGAGCAGTTCCTCTGCAACTGGCACATAGCTGCGAGGGTCATCTCAGGGCTTCTTTAGCTGTGACTGTATTTAACTCCTTTAATCCTTTTGTACCATCTTATTGCCTTATGGGTTATTCCCAAAAGCTAATGTCACAAGCAAGGCAGTTACTCTATGTCTTCAACAGTCACTGAAGAAGGCTTCAGTCTGAACACTTCACAAGAAGACTTCTGAACGCTTTCATGGAATCATAGAATTATAGAATCATAGAATCTTAGAATGGTTCGGTTTCAGTTCAGGGACCTTAGAGATCATCTTGTTCCAGCCCCCCTGCCATGGGCAAGGACACCTCCCAGTAGACCAGGTTGCCCAAAGCCCCATCCAGCCTGGCTTTGAAGAAAATTTCAAGAAAATTCAAATTAGAATACTGCTTCCTGGTGGATATGCCAGGAACCACTTTCCTCTTTGGCTACAGAGGGAGCTGACAGGGCCTGCTAGAAACCAGTGCTTAAATGGTTTTATGCAATTGTTAGTTTTGTTGAGGTAAGTGGTAATACAGTTCTATATTCAGGGGAAAAAAAAAGAAAGAAAAAAAGCATAACTTTTGGAAATAACTTGCTTTTTATCTCTACCCCAATCAAATAAAGTGAATTTACATATAACACTGCAGATCCTGGCCTTTCCAAATTTGAAATGAAATAGTGAAAAAAAATGACAAAATTGTTCAGGTTTTTGGTGGGAGTTTTGGTTGTTTCTTTTCTCCTGAAGTAGCTGTGTAATGGAAAAGGTTGAGCAGAGGCACCTCCATCTCTTCTAGCTGTGCTGTCACTTCTGAGGTCACAGAAAACATCTGGTTCCAGAATTTCCCAAACGGTGGGAGACCAAGAGCTATAGCACTGCCAGCACGCAGGAGTCCTCATCTGCAATGAGCTCTTTCCATAAATTATTGCAATACAGCCACCACTGAGATTTTCATGGGAGAAGAAAACATTTGAGAAAGGATATCTTTGGTGCTTATAAGCAGACAAGAACTATTATTTGTGAAATCCAAGTATTTGCAGCTAATTGGTACAGACTTTGTCTGAATCATTATCTGCCTTATTTCACAAAGCCTCAGTGCTGCTCCTGTCTTCAGCCTTTAAGAGCAAAGCAGCTCTTCACAAAATACTTGTCTTTCAAATTGATGCTGAACATATTCTTCATTTGGGCAGAACACCAGAACAATCCTTACAGCCTTTGATTGCTTATCTCTTCATTGCAGTCAATTACTCCATACCTACGAACATTGTTGACTTCAGTAATCTTAAAGTTGTACAGGAATGTACCTGAAGATGAGCATGAGCTCTAAATCAAGGACTCATCATTTGATGTTCTTAAGTGGTTTATGGATAATAAACAAAGATTCTGCCTTTTTTAGAATTCTCTGTACAAAATCAGCTTAGGTAGACTTGGGAATTCAAACATTCTGGTGGAGAAAAAAAAAAATGGTTAGGAAGGAAGCAAGACCAAACATGAAGCATGCAGTAAACTTATCCTCCTACATATAGAAGAGTTTCGTGGGTTTCCTTATAAAACTTGATGTACAAAAATTCAACAAAATATTTTACTACTGCCATAATGATGTGGACCGCATTATATTTTTACATAATATACCATGTATTCAATCAGAAAAGTTTATCATATAACAAAAATACGCTTCTCTAACATACAAAAGATGCTCCTAAATTTAAAATAATGTAGACTCTGTTACTGTATTTCCTGGTTTGCAGCCTGGGGTGGGGGAGTTGTGTTTAGTTTTCTCACCTCGTGACTATACAGCTTTTCGTTTCTTCCTGAGCCAAGGATGTGTAATCAGTAACTGTGATCATGTGTTCCACAAAAGCTATCACAGGCACCATTAACCACCTTCATAACCCTCATTTGAGAAATCAGCAATAACAATTCCAGTAATGAAAAGCATTTGCATACAGTTAATGTAAGCCTAATGTTTAAACAAGCTTTACAGAATATTAATCATCCAAATTTTCTAAGAGATCACAGGAAAAGTAAATCAACACATGATTTACTTTATGGTGATGAGTCACATAGATTGTATAAATTTGGAAAGGGGGAAGCAAAGAAGAAAATTTAGGTAGGTTTGCTAGAAGCTTGTAAATGTTCAAACAGATTGGATATATTTAAATGAATTTTTTTTTTCTTAATTTTGATTCACAAGTGAAAAGTGTTTAGCCTAGGAAAAGACTGGAGGTTTCAAGAAAAAGATTTTTCACCACCAGATTGGTCCCTGTATTTTTCATTCAGGAGTTCGAGTACACCATACAGATGATCTTGGTACAGAGACCAAAGGTTCTGCCGTTTTAAAAAGATATCCTTGAGCCCAGCCTGTATTTTCTGAAAGACACGTGACTTTCTCAGCATTAAAATCATGAAAGCAGGTCTAACTTAACAGCACAAAAACAAGAGAATGCTTTATGGCATGGCGTAAAGACCTGAACATTCAGTTCCAGGAGAGGGGAGCAGGAGTTCATACAGACCAGTATGCTTCAGAATAAACATTTAAAATCAGCTTAGGTAAATGCAATTAATAAGACACCAAAATTGAGTTATTTATGAAACTAAAGAAGTTTCCATTGATCAAAATCAGACTAAATGAAACAGACAAAAGAGAATGAGAATGTGCACTGAAAATGTTCAGTTTGGAAGCATGAGTATATTTGAGTACAAAGAGACAGTTGCATATTTCAATGGTAAAAAGCTTTTTACTAATGAACAAATGTTCTCTTATGATAACTTTGTTTACATCAGAAAGCACGGGCCTTTTTCTTTTGACTAAGCAAGCTAAGTTGAAACAGCAAATACAAGCTGTTGACTTGTGGGTGTAATAACAATGTGAACATTGTTTCCGTAACTGATTTGTATAATTTAGCTTTATTATGGATTACCTGGCATTCAATTTAATAATTCTATCATACTGTTATTATCTAAAATGCATTTATTCTTTTGTTATTTAAAAAATGTACCCGAAATTTATAAACCAGATATGTCATAAATTGTTACAAAGTCAATAAGTATGAAAACCTGAATTTTAAATCAAAAGTGAGGAGAAATGGAATGATATTGCAAACAAGAGCAAATTTTCAGACGGCAATTACAATCTGAAGGGAAAAAAAGAATATTTCTCTCTTTACTTTTCTTTTTTTTTTTTCCTTTTCCTAAATTTCTATGGGCAGGTAGCACTTAGTTATAAAACCTCTTGAAATGAAATCATGCATGCATGGAATCAGACAGTGCACACGTAAGCTGCTAAATATTCTTACTAAAAATCAACTCACCAAGTCGAAAAACACCATGTTCTCAGAGTTTCAATTCATTGTTTTCTTCTCTCATCTAACATAATATCCGTTAAAATAGTTTTAGGTAAGTTTCTACTGCCTCTGATTATTTATTGTGCAGTGTCACTAAGAAGACGATGTGTCACCATGACTTTACATTGTAAAGATCCTTTTTGTATTAAGCCTTCTTCGCTGGCTGACAAAAAAACTGTACAAGATGCACCTAGAAGGCTCGTGTATTTCCAAAACTGATCGTATAAATGAGAGAAGACTTGTCTCCAACCTGCTCCAACACAAAGTCTTTATATTAGGTTGTCCAGAAACAACAGCTTCCAGCTGGCTTGGTGGGAGTTGCTCCTGGCATCTGCTAATTCCCCGTAGGGCAGAAAGAGAAAACCTCCAAGGCATTCTTGGAAGTTTTGCCCTGTAGCTCTGGCCTCTATATTTAGGTATCCTTAGTTTGTGTTAGTTAAAACATATTGTACTTGTAAGGGTTAAATGAAAATTAAGCCAAAAACATCCTTAAAACTTAAAACTTGAAGGCAACAACAACCGAATAACAATGTTACTTAGAAAAGAATATCAATCATCCAAATTCTGTATGATAATGCAAGTGCAGTGGAAAACAATGCGCTCTCCGTTAATGAGACAGGATAATCAAAAAGAAACTAATTATTGCTCAGGTATGTAGGATTTTAAATATCATTTTTTGACCTAGGTGCAGCTTCCAGAATTAAGAGTAGTGAAATTACTGACAGTCTGAATACACAAGGAATATTCAAAGCCGGGTCAATTATTATCTGGAAAACAATGTGAAGAAGCAATCACAATTTTACTCAACACTTTTGGTTTGTTTAACAAAAAAGAACTGGAGTACAAAGCTTTGCTTTTTTTGTTTTTGGTTTGCAGACCGGAACACTTAATTGGTACCATGGACAGAAGAATCTTTCACGTATTTCCTGCTGTTGCCCACTCCTAAATGAACAGGATTTCTTATTTAGCCACCAAAACATACTGATCATAAATTTTCACCTTTCATCATTCTATAAAACTTAGGGAACAGATTGGAAAAGATTTCTTAATTAATGTGAAATACTGAATCTAGAAGAGATGGCAGAGAGGATATTTAGTTCAGGAATAGTATTTTCCAGATTCTGACAGCTCAGGGAAAAGGAATTTTCTAGGATAGCTGGAGCTATGTGACAGTTTTGTGTTTTGTTTTCTTGAATACAGTCCCTTTGGTAGTTCTCCTTAATTAAAAATTATTCTGAAATACTGAAGTAATACTTTACTTCTAATGTGACAATTACTCCCAATTTGCTGTATAATTACTCATCAGGAAAGGCAAATATCTTCCTAAGCATATGTACAAATATTGCTATTTAGAAAATTATTTCACTGATATCCTACCCACTTTTTTGTTTTATTGGAATCTAGTAAGAGCACAACATGTAACTCAAGGTTTTAACATTTCTTTTCCTGAAGAGATAAGTACATTGAAACAGCTCTGTAAACAGCAAGTGAAAGCTTTTCATGATCAAAGCCATGACTTCAAAGAACTTTGAGCCGTCGATGGAATTAACGTAACTAAGAATACAGTTTCCACGTTTATATAGCAGTTAATACCAGACCATTAAAGCCATCTGCATAATTAGTGAGCATGTGTTTAAAAAAAAACAGTCATTTCTTTGGCAGGGGGATGGAATAGGAACAAGCCTTATTTTAATGAGACAGTGTCATTACAAAATATGTATTTTTCTGAAAGATATTGTTTAGCATGGGTCATTTTTGAAATTTTTTTTGTTCATATTCTGCATCCAACATCATCTTGCCCATTGTGTCAGTACCAATGAAGTCAGACCCCCATTAATTGTACACTCACTGTGGCTAAGTAGATAAAATGTGCACTGTCACAGCCTACAAATAGTAACTCACAGTAAGAAAAAAGAAAGTACTTTATTAGGAATTTTCCTGTCATCATGAGTAATGTAATGTGTATATATTTACATACATGTGTCCATTTATACACACATATGTACAGCCCCATGCACTCATTTTCTTATGAAAGCATACTTTGAACCACTCACTGACAATTCATAGAAAATCTGGAATTAGCTGGTTTTCACATAGTCAGGTTTGCTCTTTGCATGTACAGAAGTGTAATTTGTTTGTATTCTTTTAAGAGTTTAAACATCCTCTGCTCTTCTGCCATCAGTTACATCTAGCTAGTTTGAATTAAAAAGTGAAAAATAAATGAGATCAACAGATTTACAATGGTCATTTTAAGACAAAGTGTCACAAAGCAAGCTATGATTCACTTAGATTAATACCACCTAGCTTATGTGGGAAGCTTAAATTCCAATTGTTCTTTCCTAGGGCCTTTGTTAATCCAACTGCTCTTTCAATTTTTATCATCTTATTTTGTGGAGCTACAAAATACTATCGCTCTAGTGGAGAAATCAAAATACCGAAGCAATTCCTTTTCTGATTTTTCTCCATTTGAGTTCCTCTGTGTATTTAAAGGCATGCAGGTGCCAAGTTTCCTCAGAGATCCGGGAACATTTTGTCCTGAAAGAGCCCAGGAACGTGACCATGAGCAACACAAAATTTGAACTGCTGAGTGTCCCCCAGGCAAACCTAGCCCGCAGTTTGATAACAAATCTAACCCAGCAGGTCAGCATTTCTGAAAAGCTCAACATCCTATTTTGGCATAACAAAAGGAGTGAAATGCCTTTCAGGCAGCTTGGCACAGTTCCACAGCAGAGCACAAACCTGCAGTTTGAGCTCTGCAAGGCTACTTGTGTGAGCCCAGCAAAGACGACAGCGCTTTCAACAAATACTGCATCTGTAGGTTTGCACGTTTCTCCCCCAACTTGCTGCAAACCAGGCCGCTCACTGATAGCCATCACAACACGCTGGTGCTACAAGCAGCTTGCTGTGCTGCACCACAGTAAGGCCAGAGGCACTCAGCAGAAGCATTATCTTGCAGAAGGGCTCGAATTGGAACAGATCTAATCAGACAGACTGCCTTCTCCACCTGGCCAGAAGTGTTTACAGACAAAAACAACATGCTAGCTTTTCCCTGGCATTCATGCTAATAAACTGGAAGCAAATCAGCATTAGGAAGCAAAACAACATATAATTGCCATAGACATGTACTGCAAAACAGCCAATTTGTCTGAGATTCAAATGAAAAATTACTATTACTCTGCCTTCATTTGCTATCTTCTGTATCAGAGCCTGTTATTAGTCATATTGTTGGTCCACAGTCCAGGAATAGTACAGTTTAATACTCAGCAGAAAGTGAGTATGTTGACATAATAACCAAGGTGTATGTATTTTGATTGAATAATTACTTCTTTTCAAGGCAGGAAGGTTATGCAGCCATCCTGAATCTAGTTTTTTCAACAAGCTCAGTTTTAGACAGTTAGACTCCACCATGGGAAAGAGTCACTCAGGTGAATAGGACAGTCATTGGATGCAGCACTGTACATTAAATGAAAACTAAGGAAGTTTCTTATTAAAAAAAAAAAAAGTGTACAAATCAATTACGTCTTACTGTCAAGCACATGAAAATTAAGGGTTTCTTGACACCATGCTGTGAAATACTGGCAGGGTTTTTCCATATTCTGCAAATACTTCATGCCCTGGATTGCACTGGCTAGCTTCAGACCTTCAAAAAACCTCCAACAGAAACAAAAATGCTTGAGAATGTCACTCGATCCCAACAGAAAGAATTACTAATAGAGGTGAAAATTCTAATCACTAGAAACTCTCTCCTGAAAAATTTTCATGGTCAGTGCTCTTGTACCTCACTGCCATCAGCCTCTCCATCCCATTGTCAAAAAATCTTGTTCAACAAGGAAATTCTGAAAACTCAGCCTGTGGCTGTGCCTTTGCCTGAACTCAGGATCAGCCTCACCACTACAGAGCAGTGTAGCAAGCCCCAGGGAGATAAGGAAACTGCATGCAAACAGGACAGGCTCCAGCAGCGACATGGACTCACGCTGTGTAACCATTTGCAATTGTCAAAATCCAAGAGAGCACAAGAGCGAGAGTTTGGAGATGGATGGGTAGGATTCAAACCCAGTGACATAACAGTATCAGAAGTCTTGCTATTTATGACTTTGCTGATCCTGATTTTTCAGAAGAGATCAGCTCCCATCTAAGCATCTAAAGACCACGATCACCACTCCCAAGAACTGGCATTGTGCTCAGTGTGCTGGCTGCTTCTGAAAGCCTTCCTGGGAGAAAAACCCTCCCAGGAGCACTGACCACTGGGAGGAGGACCATCTAGAAGATGCAACAACTGTACATTTTCCCAGGGACTCTTCTGAATACAATGTAAATTTCTAGAACTGCCTCCTCAGAAAAAAAACTGAACTGCCTGCAGTTGTTTGTCAAATATGTTACGGGAGATATCCATGGAGAATGGATGAGAGCAAAGACATTTTTAATACATCAGGATTTCTTACACTCATCAATAATTTATTTCTGTGCAACTTTTATTGTCTTGGTGGATATCAGCTGTACCTTTCCCATACTTTCTCCATGAAGCAAAAATTTGTGCATTGGTTGTTCTTCAGCTGCTCTCATTTATAACATGCTGCCATAATTCCAGGTTCGTGCTTCTAATTCTACTGTTCTTGTTAGGAAAAGTGTTACTTTTTGACAATACATGATCATCTTCTCTCTGGCATGCTCCTGCAAAGCAAAAAATAACAGTTGCTGTGAGGCTCACAGCGTTGTTTCTGAACAACAGAAAGAGGTCATCCAAGCTCACTCCAATTTGCTCACACTGTGCCACCCTGCTAACATGCTCATCTCAGAGTTGCTGTCACTTAAGGTATGCTATAATGCACTTGAAAGGTTTTGGTTTGGTTTGCTTTGGTTTTTCGTTCTTTTTTTTCCTCCAGATCACTAAAACAAGAAAGACTAGGAAGATACTGACATTTCTGTAAATAAAAACAGACTTCCTACACTCTCTCCCAAATTGTATGACATTTTAATAACAAGGAGGAGCAGGAAGACTCTGTGATTACTGCTACCAAACAGTAACGTCTGAGAACAGCGTAGAATGGGGAGATCAGCAGAACCGCAAGTGAACATGCAAGATCTAACCTTTAGGACATTGGTAAGTTAAAAGAGGAAAGCCTGCACCATAAGCGGTGAATATTTCATACTGAATTTATTGCAAGACATCAGTCAAAGACCAGCCTGATTTGATAATCCCGTTTTCCAAAAGAGTTCAAGACAACTCACTTCATTGTGGTGAAATCAAGATTCTCTGTGGCAGCTTCAAGTGAAGCACTACTTCAATAATCATGGAAAAACTAAAGATGGGTAAATATTTACAGCCATTTAGTTCTGTTCTACAACACAAGTAATTGCCCTCCAAAGCAAGAAAATGGGATGAATACTCACAGCGACAAGTACAAGAAAAATGTATTAAAGAAATTCCAGCCTGACCAGCTCTGGATGACACTGTTCATAGCGTGCCAGAACTCAGCTTTGGTGGAGCTCTGGAATGTCCAGAGCTATTTAGCAGACTGCATCTGTAGTCTGTACATCATTATTTACCAAAGACAGGAGAGATTGTTACAGGTTTCCTATGCTCTGAAAACCTCTCAGCTTCACTTGCACCAAGAGAGGCCTTCCCTCAGCAGGAAATAGCTCTGTGGCTCTGTGGTCATTTAGTAGATCCCCTCCTTTGAGGAGAGAGACCAGGAACAGGCAGGAGCCCTTGTCCTCGTTCCCCTCCAGTGACAAGACCCTTCCCCATCAGGTGACACTGTACTAAGCTATGCTTCAAGACACAGTTCTTAAAAAGTTAGCCACAAAATTGAGCAATCTGTTATTTTGCTCAGCCTTTTAACTCACTAACCTACACAATGCTTAAGTATAGCTTTCCAAGTTCTTTCAGAATCACAAAATAATTCTAAGGAAAAAAAACTTTTTTTTTTTTGTAGCACCCCAAAAAAGTAATTTTTCATGTAAAAGCCAAGTGGTAGGCCTTCCTGACATCTTGTAGATGAATGGAAACATTCCAGACAACAATGTTTTTTGTTTCCTGTGCAGATGACGTAGGAGATGCTATGGCAGGCTGCAATCTCAGCCACTTGCAATAACCATTTAATGCTTTAATTTTTTCCATTATACGTAATTTGGAACTCCTGGGCAGGGAAGCAGGGAGCACATGGACAACCAACACAGCTAAAAGCTTTGCAATTAGACAAGTATGTAGTTCAGTGCAATTAACATTAGAATGAGTTTGGATTTATAGTTTTTTAAGGCAGCTCTTGAAGCAGCATGTAGTACTTCCCTTTTGCAATAGTTTAAGCTTTACTGTAGTCTCCAAACTCCCATTGCAACAGAGAAGCTCTGAAGCAGGCTTCTTGCCACTGGCAGCATTGCAATGATAGTTGCCTTGATGCTGTCAAGGCAAGTGTGGGGAGAAAAATGTGAATATTTGATTTTCTGTCTTTATTTGAAGCCAAGGCCATTATGAGGCCTTTTCTCTCCCCGGAAGCCTCATCCCTGGAAATGATAAAGACAAGTGATGCAATAAAGTGGTGACTTGTTAATCCTCTGACCCAGCACTCTGCCATGCACACAAATATGAGCCTTAAGAAAAGGAATTAACACATGTCAAGGTGGAACATATGTGCACATCTTCTGGGCATCCCTGTCCGAGGTTTCCCTTGAGGTGGCTCTGCCTCCAGGATGCTGACTGCCACTGGCAAGATAACAAAACTCCTCACACAACGTGGGGGACAAGTAGGTCCATGGACAGGACTATAGGATCTTCACCAGGAGCCCTCTGGTTTCTAAACTCATTTGGAAATGATCAGACCATCCCTCTCTCACTGAGGATAACCAGTCCTGTAAGAGCAATAAAAACTATCAGCACAGCTTCTAAAAGCAATGCTAGATACCATTTAAATATTTTGCACTACCAATGAGGGAAAAAACAGAATGCCATCAGTGTCCTGGCACAGTTAGGAAAGCAAAGCCATATACAGATACAATGCTCACACTGTCTACAGAAACAGCTCAGAAAGGAATATGCTTTGTCCTGACTCTGAGCACCACATTGCACCTACACGTGTTTGTATAAACTGCCATTTTGCCTGCTTTCCACAGCATTCATTATTCTTTTTGCAACAGAATTGATCATTTTGCTGCAGCTGATGCTCTGCTTTTATGCACAGTTCCCTAGCTGGCACAGCCTTCTCTTTTCAACCTTTTTTCCCACAGAGCATCTTTAATTAAATTATTCTGTATACAGACTGCAAAGGGATGGGGAACTAGAAGTAGTGCACAGCTTGCATTCCAGCCAGCAGGAACCAGAAACAAAGGCTGGCCAGCCTGGAGAATGGTGCCACCCCCATGGTGCACGCCCAGGTCTCCCAGTGGGAACAGACAGCACAGAGCACCTGGCTGTAACCAACCACCAATAACATTGGGAGCACGACTGGGCTCAAGATATCCAGCCAAAAGCAAAAAACTTGTTGCTTATCTGAAGGGTTTTCTTTTCACACAGGGGAAATGCAGTACTTAATCTATTTACAGGTTTATTTAACCTGTCATTGTTGCTGGTAGCTAACCTTTAGGATAGCAGCACACATTGAACAGAGAAGTTAACTGCTGAATACATTTCCCCTCCTATTTTCCCATCAGTTGTGGAAAGGTCGGACATGCAGTGCGGAAGGGCAACCACGTGCAGCTGTGCCACCTTCCTGCAATATGCTGCTAGTGGCTGCTCTGGGCATCACAGCAAGAAAGAAGAGAGCTTTAGCAAAGTTTGGAAGCAATTCATAATCTTTGAGGCATTTTGTTGGTGTTATAAAGCACAGCTATGCAGAGTAGCACCAGCTCAGTACAAAGTCAGTAACATGGAGAGCCAGCGTCCTTTAAACCCACAGTACTGTCACAGGTAACCCAGCAGCACCCCTCTGTTTCCCTGCCCCAGCTATAGCACAGGAAGCTGTATATGGCCCAAACAGCAGTTAAGTACATGAGCCGTCCTTGACCCATGACCATGTCTGCAAGGCTTTAGGTGAATAAGCACAGTCATAGTGCCTACAGCCTGACCAGATGTGCAACATGGGGAGGTGATTGGGCACAAGCAAGTGACAAAAGTGAGTTCTATAGCTCAGCCACAGATCTCGTGATTCCTAATTTGTTCTTTTGTTTGTTGAACTTCTATTTTTACTATTATGTAGTAGAAAAAGTGCTTTATAGATGGATCTGGAAACGAAGAGCTGAGTCATTTCCTCAGATGAGATAAACATACTGTGTGTCAGACTGGAGAGTCTTCTGGGTTTCAGCTTCATGCACTGCTCCCTACCTGCCACACAAAGGCCCTTCTCATGGCAGGGGAGAGGGCAAGAACTAGCTGGAGAGCCTTGTCAGCCTCGCTGCTTCTGTAGCAAGAGTCCACCCTGAGAACCCTAGTTAATTCTGAAAGAACTTGTGCAATCTTTGCCATTATTTAGGCAATGCTGGTAAATATGTCAGGTGCCTCCTTCAGGAGATACAGCACTCACCAATTAGCAGAACATCAGCCTCAGGAAATGACACGTATACTGGAAAACAAAAATCCTTGGGAAAAAAATATCCTGACTTGCTAAGTACCTGCCAGAAGATGCAGCTAATCAGGGCGATTGTCAGCACAAGCAAGCTCGAGGCTGCTGGTTCAACCCTTCTGTTGGGCTTCTGGATGCAAAGTGAACTGATTTGCATCGATTTGCATTAATTTAGATTTCTCTGAGTAATTCCCAAATTCCCTCAGGAAGTTTAGTCCTGTGACTCAAAATATCCTGTCCCATTCCCTTCCTCCTCCCAGTTTCCAATAATTCTGCCTTCATGAAGAATAGCCCTGTATCACTCGAACCATAGTGGGAGGCTTCTCAGAGTGGGACAGCTATGCACACCTAAATTTTTTCTGAATGAAGTTAATCAGAATGATTAAAGGAGAAAAATGAGAGTGAACTCATCAGCTTAATCAAAATAATAATTTAACCACATTACCGTTCAGACAGAAATCATACCCAATATGTGAAGCAGTGTATAATTAGATCTGCTTTCAAATAATACTGACGTTTCTAGCAATCTCACTAGCATAAGTGCCAAGTCATTAATTTATGCAAATGTAATGGTTTTATTCTCATTAATGAATTTTGAGAGGAAATGGCAAAATATGTTAAAATCAATTAGATACAAGATAAAATATATGGCAGTGACTGCACTTTTACTAGCCTGAATCAGAGCAAGCACAGATTCAAGCAAGATAGCCAACTGTGGCACACCTCAGCCACAGAGCTTTAGGAGTCTTGCCTAACCTGGTTAAATTTAGTGGGGTTTGGCCCTCCGTTGGACTGAGTGGAGTCTGAACTGCCTGTTATTGGTTTAAGATTCTTGCTGAACACTAAACATGGTCAGGATTTCACGTCGAACACCCGTTGCTGGTTTTACTGGTTTCAGAGAAGATGGGATTAGATCTACAGAATACGATATTTACAAAATGAGCTGTAAAAGGCAATAAAAGGAATCCTGCATATTTTTAAGAATGAGGAGAACAGAGGGGAAATGAGTTCATCAAATCTAAGATAAATATACATAAAATAAATTTCACAATCTGATCATCACATAAGAATCATCAGCAGGGAAATAAAGAATTAAGCCCATGTGCACATCAGATTCTTAATCAATTCTGCCAGACTCAGCCTAGAATTGAAATGATCTTGTCTGTGTATGACTAAAGGTTACCACTTTCACAATTCAAATGGAAAAATGTATTCATCAAAAACGTACCTATTAGCTTCACAATAGTAAGCACTCTATGAATCCAGAGAAGCTTCTTAGGAATAGGTAATACTGAACTCTTGCCTACAAACTAGATAGCTGACAATTTTCAGAAACAATTACTCAATTTGCTAGCAAACATTTCTTCCTTCAGTGCTCTGGAAGGAGAGGCTTGGTTGTACTTACACACTAATGTCTATGTTTGCTGCACTATATATTTAGGTATTTTTAATTTTCTGGTAACTTTTCTTGCTATGATTGTAAAGAATCCATTAACGCCGTAACCATGTTATTTAGCACAGCCTTGTAAATCAGTCTCCAACATAATGTACTATCATTTCATATACATTTTTTTATTCAGCCCAAAAGCATTTCAAAGCTCTAAGAGCACTGGCAAGGACAACATTGTGCTGTGCATCACCATGGTAATGTTTCAGAAAATAGCTTTGATTTGGGGTCAGAAACATCAAATATTTTAATAGATTGAAAGTACAAAGTTCATCTTGGTACAACTTAAAACTATTGTGATCTATCACATCCGCAGTTCCTGAGATTTGCACAGAAAGCAGTATTTAGACAAGGAGAATGCTGATAGAAGGTACAGGGATTCAGACCTTCAGGGGACAGGACACGTTCAGAAAGCCTGTGAGTAGGTTTAAGGTACAGTTTCCCAGAGCAAAGCCATTGAAGTTTGAGCCTACCTACATCAAAAGGCAGGATTCTTTTTTCAAAAGAAGAAATTCTTATCGGTCACCTGTTGCTTTATCTATCCCTTAATCTTTCATTTCACTTAATCCTTAAAATATCCAGCTGAACTACTGTAAGTGCTTATAGTGAAATCTACCCCACAGCCAAGTAATCTGAGATAAATGAAGTCAAACACTTCTCTGCAGTCACACAGTGAAACCTGGAAGAGAACTTTGCTTCAGAACCCCGTAATCTCACTGTGGGGAGTGCTTCCCTGAGGGTCTGGCACTCAGCAAGTGGATCACTCCCAGCAATTCTGGCACAGGATCAGGATCTGGATGAATGAGCTTCATGCTGTGTTCTGGCTGCCATGCCTTGACTCCAGGGTGGGACAGCCAGATCACCTGGCACCCAGGCACTTTCATGTCCCACCAGCTCAGAAAAGCCTGGTGCAAATGATCTTGAAGTTGCAGGTGCAGGGCTAACATAACCAGAGACACTTCATATCTGTTTGTTCCTACCAACGTTGCTATACCACCAGTCCAGCATCCAGCATTCCACACTTGTACATGCAGACAAACTCTTGGGTTGAATCTTCTCTTACAGTGCCTGGTTTGTCAGACAACATGGTAAACTTTTCGAAGGATGTTCTCTCAGTGTGTGCAATCTCTGCTCACAATCCAAACTGCAAAGCAAACAGTGCACTGTCACCTAACTGGGGGTCAAACCAGACTTCTCAGTTGGAGGACCGCTCATGAACTGCATTTTCACTCAGTGTAAATCTGTGTAGGATTATGATTTATTTCATCAGTTTTCCAGCACTGTTGTTTCTATTCTTACTAACTGTGCCTTGAGGTTGGGTGATTCACTGTCTTTACTACAGATCGGCAATGTGTCTGGAGGAAACTGCATAAGGCCATCAAGTATTGGCAATAAGCAATGTTACTGCAGAAGGGTCTGTGAAACGGTGCTTGCTTTGGATGTGAGAGTCATCTTCCTCCCTAAGAAAACAACATGTAATATTTGAAACTTTTGAGTATCAATTCAGTTTTGTAAGGAAAAAAAATAGATACACGTTTGGACTCACAATAAAACAAAGGGGTTTGTTGCCAGCAGCCCTGGTGTGTCCTGGGCAGTCAGGCCATGGTTTAGACCCTTGGTGAACTCTCCCAAGCAGGATCCTGTCCAAATGCTCCTGCAATTCCGTCCTTCAGACTCCCAGGCCCACATAGATCTTCCACAAGTTTTCAGCTGCATGGTTAATCTCAGCCCTAGAAGAGTGAAACATCAAGAATGCAGATGCTTAAATGGAGGGCATTACTTGAGAAGTTTTGTATTTTTTTAAAAGAAATTTACTTTCCAAAGAAGAAAGTACAAACCAAAAAAAAAATGTCTGCTGGTGGGGTCAGGGTCGGAGGAAGAAGCCCAGAGATTATTCCTTTCTTCTTTCCCCTTCCTCTCTTATGATAACTTCACCCCTTGAATCAAGGAACAGTAATCACTTAAAGTCAGTGGAGCTCCTTCCTACCTCTCTGTACATGGCCGTGGTCTCTCTTCATGGGAAGAGTCCCTCTTCAAAACCACTCTGACTCTGAACCTCAATGTCCTCCAGCACCAAGAAGCTGTTGTTCTGTGCAGACAGGCTCGTAATCAAGGACTCAGGGGCATAAATTTCTCTCTAGTCAGCTGTGCAAGTAATTGTTAAGCACTTTTCCAGTGCTGGCAGCCTGCTGAGGTCCGTTTTGTCATCACAGGGTACAAAAGTACAGGTAGCACAGAAAATAGATGAAAGGTACAAAAAATGGATGTGGAGGAGGCAGGGAGCCATCATTTGACACTTATATCCCACTTGTGTGTTCTTTTATGTCTGTTTAAAGAAGAAAAAGAAAAGGCAAATAAGTGAAGTAAGAAGAGTCCTCTGCCTGTGTTTGGTGCAGGAGTAGCCACAGCAAGAGACAGTGCAAGTTGTCATCAGAACTATAGACAAATAAAAAAATGAACCACACGTGATACAAAGGAGAATTCATCAGTAATATTGAACTTCAGATTGAGAGTGATTCAGATCCAGAATATGTAAAAGATAGATGGCAAGTTACTGGAAAATAAGCATCATGTTACAATCATCACCGGTTCTTCCAAAAGCATATAATGTTTCCCATCAATGTATTCTTTTATAAATACAAAAGTAGCTAAGATGATAAAAATTACCTTCAGCAATATGTCAAGCTAGGAAATAAAAGTAATTTTACAAATACTTTCCAGACTACATCCTCATCCAGATACATCAAACGAGACATGAAACTTCTCCACTAATGTCAGCTCTGTGAGAGGAAGAGATGATTTATTCACTAATACTTTGCAAAACTGGAACATCTTCATGGAAAACCTGGGACTAAATATGATCTTTGTTGAGAGTTGCAGGATCAGACACTCAACTTGTTTCCTCTCTCAAGATATTTTCAGTGCATGGAATATCAGTATATAAACCACTTTTTCACCTTACTTATCTCATTGTTAAATGTGTGGCTGTTTTTCTGATTTCTGACAGGACGGAAAAGATGACAAATGCATAAAATAAAACATTCCTATTTAAAGACAAAAGAGAAAGCAACAAAATTTTTATTAGTAAGGAATCCTTGAAAATAAACATCAGGGTCCCAAGCCACACAGGGTCTGGTTATTTTCAATTAAAGCTGCTTTAGTGGTCTGCATATTTTGCTAACTTTTCTCAGCACTCAGACTACTAGCTTTCTATGGTTTGAATTTCTTTGAATTCTAAATCCCAAGAGACTTCACAAAACTTAAGTTCTAGCACAGAACATGGTCCATGCCATTTTGTTCAGCATACAACTAACGAAACAGAAATAAAATTTGAAATCAACAGATATCAATGAATGTTAGCTGAGCATCTTTTCATTTTAAACATTAAAATAAGTTCAAAAAATGATAATTCTATAATTACTATTTTGAGATGGAAAAAAGAGGAAAAGTTACACTAAATCTAACAGCCAGATATGCAAGCCTCAGCCTGCTACTTTGCACTTCAGTGACAAAGAAGCCGGAAAGCCCATTTAAATGCATGGTAAACAAGATTTCCTCCGGATTTGCTTTTACTGAACAGCACAGCAGACAGATTTTTATCAACAAATTTGACTTTGTGTTTTCTTAGCACAAATTCTACTCAAACTTATCTGTCATACTAGTAAGGCTGGACAAGTGAGGTAAACAAAACATTACCTGAAAGCACACAGAAATTTTACACAGTGGCTTATGAAAGAAAGTGAAGACTTCTGAATCCTTTTGAAATCAGATGGGGACAATCTGCTAATCAGACTTCCTCCCATAGTCACACACATACACACAAATCCCAGCATTCATTACAGACTATTCAGCTAGTTTTCTTTTCAAGTTACCAAGGACCTTAACCTCTGAGCATGGAAATGTGCAACCTTTAAGTCCTTTCAAATTAAGAAAGATACGGGGATGGTAATGTTTTAAATTCTGTGATATTTATTAAATGTACAGCCATTCTTTATTTTTAGAGGAGAAAAATATTTGGCTCTGTTCCATGATCCTCAAAAAATTCCAAGGAAGACAAAGAGTTTCCCTCAACAACATTCTAATGCTCTACTGATACATAAATGATCCAAGTACAGAGGAAAAATATAAAGCTAGTACTGGTAGCCTACACTAGGAAACAACAAGTTGGACAAGGTTGTTTTTTCAATTATCATCAAATAGTTTTCCTGACACCAAAGGTTTCTTCCTTCATTTGGAGCATTTCTAACTACAAAAATACAAAAAACCAATACAGGTCCTAATTTGTGAGCACATATGGTTGCTATTTCAGAAATGCAATTCAGATGTTGATAACAACAAGCTCAACATAACAAAGGTTCCAGAGGAAATTATTCTAAATTTTATCTTCAGTCCCATTTAGAAGATTTCAGGTAGTATTTTTTAAGTCTTTTTTTTTTTTAGTTCTGATGTCTTATGCAACAGCACCTATTGTTAATCTAGATGGAAACCATTTTTCTAGCTAGCATTTTACATCATTTTAAAAAAATCTATTGCCAAGCATGAATATACAGCTTAGAATTTCAATTTGATTGGTATTGTCTGCTGAAGTACATTCTGTGAACTGATTATCTCCTCATTCCTCTATATAAAAATGTGGAAAGTCCCAAGGTTTTTCAGCATTTCTTGCAGTACACGCTGTTTGCCACAAGGTCAGGCCCTAATTGCCCAGTTTGGCAACCCACGCTGAGCCAAATGTTAGCATGTGTTTCCAGCACCACATTTTTATATCTGCTCCATAGTAAAAGGGAAAGTTTGTGAAATGAGTAGATTTCCACTGGTCCAGGACCACCATTCCAGATGGTGGTGGTCAGTGCAGAGCAGTTCAAACAAGCATGCAGGAGATGCTGCCTGCGTGGCTGGGACTGCGGAGCCTCTGCAGAGGCTATCCTGGAAAGGCATCCTCTGATGCCTGCTGTGAAGATCCTCTTCCAAGGGAAATAGCTGTAAGAAAGTGGGCTGTCAAAGTCAAGACTGTATTTTTCCAATCTCACACATGTAAAGTTGCTTGTTGGGCGGCTCTGAAAATTTATTAGATAAGCTATTGATCCAAGGACCATCAGCTCTGAAAAAATTAATGTCTGACAATGATGTGTGAGCAAGTCTATTTATGTATCACAGCTGGATAACATTGCCACTAATAACAAAAGACAGCTGACCCAGTTCTTAACGAACATTCCTAGTTGCAATTAGCTTCATCATATTCAGCACCAATGATGGTATTCCAGCACTGAGCAACAGTGACCTGATTCAAAATGACAGTGACGAGGCATTTTTCAAATCTTGTTGAACTCATCATTTATATTCTCTGTTAGCCACCATTCCCTGGCAGCCTGTAACAACATTCTGGCTCTTGAATCAGTTCTGCCCCCTGTTCCCAGCCTCTTCATTCCCTGCCTTGCACCTCCTGGTTTACCCATTGTAAAAGCAGAGTTGTTTGGAAGGACTGCACAGGCTGGTTTTATTCATTGTTCGTTTATATGCTGGTTTATTATTCTAGGGCATTCGTGAGTGCTGAGTGTCCTGATTTGTTACTCCAAGGACGTGTCAGCTCCTTGGAGCTGCAAAAAAGACCGAAGGGTTTCTCTTTTACTTTCCTCCTAAATTCCTGACGTTACTCTTATAACAAGAAGGAGGAAATAATGTAAGAAATTCACATTTCAAAACCCTGCCTTAGAATGCCTTTATCTGAGACAAGATCAGAAATTCATGGCCATCCTGTAGAACCCAATGACAAAGAGAATACATAAATGTTTTTCCCCATGAAGCTATCTGATTCAGGGACCCTTTCTGCTCCTATGTTCCCAAAATGACTGTGAAACAGGCAGTGTCCCCTTCTCTCCTGCCCTCAGGATCAATTCCAGGAAGGGGTGCTGATAAGGTCACTCTGGAGAACACCCTCTTCAGGATGATATGCTCATGTTTCTGAGAAGTGTAGCTAGGAAATATCGGTCACCCTGGAGGTAACCACTGAGAAGCTGAAGTGGAAAATAAAAATATGTTTGATCAAACTGAAAATTAAAATGATTCTGGACGTTTTATTTCAGGCCAAATGCTGTGAGCTCTGATTCTTGTTCTGCCTTTTACTAAACTCAACATCTCTGCTTGGCCTGCACAGTTCACCCCCAACTTACTTTCCAAACAGCTGCACATATTTTGCATTAATATAAAGAATAGAAACTCGTTTGCCACTGTCATTCTTGCTGCAAAATAAAGGCTTCCCATCCCAATTCAGGTGTCTCTCTGAACTGTGAGGGGCTCAGTTCCCTTCTCTCAACAGTCCTGGGCATGGACAGATCCATCACACTGTTCTGTGCTTGTGTCCCAGCTCCTTGCTGCTGCATGTTTTCTTCTTCTTCTGCCTGTGCCACTGTGCTGTGGAAAATCTTTCCCCTGAGCATACTTAACCGGGTTGCACTAGCAAGTCCTAGCTAACTCAAACACTCTGCACATAAGGAAAGACGACAGAGCGTCACAAAGTAAGTCAAATAAACAGAATTTGTCACAGCCAAGATGTCACAGTCAAGCCATTTCCCCTTATTGTTTGTAAGGCTACTTAATGTCCTTCCATGTTCTATGAAACAAAACCCAGAAGAGTAATCCATCCACACACTACAAACCCAATACATAACAACAAAGCAACCTAGATGTCACAGAAATAATCAGACTTATAACAGCACACTATAAACTCTGAATCACTTTCCAATAGAGTTTCAGATTTGGTGGGCAATATTAAGAGAGCAGACCAATGTGGGCTGCTCTTTTTGTCATTGCCAAATATCACATAATGTTGTTTCTTTACATCCTATTTCAGTGACAATAACAGGAGCCTCAGTTTTGATTTCCCTGGGAGGAAGAGTGAGTTGATGACAGTATTTTTTCTAAAATTCTCTCCTTTTGACTTATATACATATTTTCTAAAAAGAACTTGTCTGCATTTTCAATTAATAAGTGAACAAAAAAAATGAATACTGTTAATGCTACCTGATATTTAAAACCTCTTGAACATGAGGGCAAAAGACAAATAACTTGAATCATATAGAATAAATTCTGTCCTTTGAATGAGTTGTTGGGTTTTTTTTTCCAGTAAAGTAACAATATCCACCAGTGTACTAAGTCAAAAACTTTAGGAGAAGGAGAAATATGTCAGGCTGAAAGTGTTTCTGCTCCCTCTGATCTAAGCTTGAGCTCTCTCTGTTCACTGAGAATTAAATACTAATATTAAATACAGCTACAAAAGACTGCAGTGTTCATATGGTTCATCTGCACACAGAGTGAACAAAGAGCAGGCTTACAAATGTTCATACAACTTCTGTCTGCACAGAGTTTTCCTGCCACAAGTACTTACACGTACTTCACCCTTAACAAAAGCAAAATCAAACATCTCTGTGCATTGTTTTGTCAGTGTGTGAACTGCTTCACACTAGCTTTTAGCATCACTTATTTTGGCATGAAAAATTCCAAAAGATGAGTTTATTTTTCTCCCATTCTTTAAATAACTTTTAATGTAATTCCCATGGAAACTGTGCTTACAACCATGTGCCTAATGTGTGTAGGTTCAAGCATTACTCAGCAACAAAGGCTGCATGAAAAAGATGAATTCACATGGGCCATCATCAGCAATTGGTAAATACCAATGTTTATTTGCTTCATGAGTAAGTACAAAACAGAACTGATTCAACCAGGGAAGTTTATAACAAATTATATTGTTAGATCTGTTTCCGCAGCACAAAACCTTTGCCTGCAGTCCCATCAGAGGCAGCTGAAGGCTTCCCTATAACACAGGCAAAACTAGGTTTTGTAACCCCAAAGATGTTACCTTCAGGCTAACAAAATTCACACTTTGGCAGCAGAGCAGCTAGCTCCAAATCATCCTCTTGGTTACTTGTGGTGCATGTTGCATCCACTGAAAATCTGACACTTCTCAAACACCTAAGAACAAAGCAGGTAGCGCTGCAGGATGCCAACCATTTCTGATTATTAGCAAGTCACTCCTACTTTTAAGGGCTCAGTAAATCTGAACCCTATTAGAAACAAAATGGTCTACCAATTTATTACTATTATTAATTATCTTTAAAGCGTTTCCAGAAGGCAAGTGACCAGTCAGTATGTGGAAGGTGACTCACCGTAGAAACTACTTGAGGTTTCCATGCAAAACTATGTAGTGTCCCAGAGGGACAACGAAAAAAGTGGGAAATAATGGCAGCAAAATGGCTTTTCTCCCTCTTTCTCCCTAGTGCTGATGATAACTTCTGAGCCCTCATTCCTCCAGGTTTTCTACAGAGGTTCTAAAGTGCATTTTTGGCAACTTGATGCACATCTAAAGGACTTAGGAAGAACCTTCTGCGGCAGTAAAAAACATTCAGCATTTTAGTTGATATCTGTCCATATTCCCAGGAGATATGCACATACTTGCTCCAAGTTTTATTAGGAGCCACATAAGCACATTAGAATGGTATCAGGCCTGAAATAATGCAGCTTTTTTCTCAGCAGAGCTCATTAGCTCAGTACAACACAGAACAGTTACATGACTTCCAGTTATCTTGGAGCTTAAGAAGGTTGAGCAGTAAAACGTGCCATAGGCCTCCTAAATAAAAAAAATAAATTAATAAATTAAAAAAATAAATGGACTCTGTTTTCTGTACATTGACAGAATGAAGCACAGCCAGCCCTTTTTGTAATGAGAATGAGGGAGTGATGCATGAGAACTGGCCAGAGACTCAGTTACATTTCTGTAACAGAGCTCCTTAATGGCCCACATGTACCTCACCTTCGATCCAGGGGAGCTAGCTGCATGACTGCTGTCGAAATAACCACTTTGTGACAGCAAGTTTTCAGACATGGTTGAAGCTGAATGATGAGTCACAAATGCATTGCACAAGCCAGATCCCAAAACAAGCCCAGCTGCGAAAAGCCAGCAGTGCCATCCATTGACTAAACTTTGTAAAGCATGTGCTGGGCAGGGGAAAAATACCTATCAGTGAATGAGCAACATCCCCATAGTCTCCTTGCAATTGCAGATAGTTTGCCAAAGAAAGTCTTTCTATGTTGGATTCTGGATCCAAACAAGTTCTTACATTGCCTGCTCTCAAGCAACAGCTGCCAGATATGGTAAAAGACTTCACTCATACTGGCAGAATATCTGCGCTCACATTTGTTGACTCGTGATAGATGGATGTTTGTGCCAGCTAACTAGTGTCACAAGAAGAACATGACAAGTCACAGGGCAATCACATGCCCAGCACCAGAGAATAAGCTCTTTTTTTTTCTCCTAATGAGATCATACAACGAGCAGCACCATAATGCATGACCAGAACCAGGTACAGCAACATGGCACCGGTAACACAGCGAGCAGCAGGTCCAAGAACAGGCTCCTTTTCTGTAGGATCTCAATGCTGACAGCCCTATACAGCATCATTCTTTTACAGAGGTCCCACTTTGCAAAACAGCACTTGAAAACATGACATAAATCTTTCGTAAGTGATAGAGGCTTTACGATAATACTCCTTGTTTTTCGGGATTATTAGAAATCAAGAGAACGTTAATAACTGGTTTGTAACCCTTAATGCTCTCTAGCTTGTATTATGAATTACTCACATCTATTAAATGCTCTTTATCAATGCAAATAATATTTTTATTTAAGGTTTGGTCATTAAAAGTAGTTACAATTTTGGGTGCATCTCAAATTCTGGCTAAAAAAAAAGAGCACAAGAAGGCACCTGCTTGCACCTGCTCCACTTTTGACCTGAGAAGTCCTATTGATGCAGCTCTGCTGCTGATTGCTGATGCAAGAACACAGACAAGGCACAAGCACAGAGACCTACCCTTCTGCAAAAGACCTTCATGTTGTACAACCCCTCAGTGCCAGCTCTAGAGAGCTGGCAAGGCTTAAAGACCACTTTGCCCTCTTTAACCATGCTTTTGAGGAAGTTTACATTTTTTTTCCTTATGGTCAATCACATCAGAACCTCTTCAGCTAAACAAATATTTATATTCAAAAGCTACAAGGTAAACTAACTTGCATGTATTAGAGCACAAACTGGTTGTGTCACTCACTTTGAAAGCTGTGTCCCAGAGCAGCAATACAAAAGCAGCTGAAAGCTGTGGGAAGAATTGCCAGTAACCACATACAAATAGGGACAAATGACTGCGTTTAGTAATTCATATCAGCCTTTTCTGAGTACACTGCAGATTGAATATTGCATTGCACTGAGTTGGTTGGCCAGAATCTCATTATGGTATTACAAAGCGAGAGGGAGAAAAGAGGGTATCTGGCCTTGACTGTTGCTTGTTTCATCTAAATAAGCTGACGTATTGCTTTATAGCAATACTGGTGAGGAGCAAAGGACAGGAAATCTGCACTTGAGAACCTGAATCATGGGCTGCAACAACAGAATGTTATCAACTATTTACATAGCTTTTAAACGTGAAGTGGAATAGGACAACTGGTTTTTGCATTTGTGAAAACAATTTGATATTTTGATATATTGTGGAACATTTAGAAAAACAAACTCTAAACACATCTCTTGCCTAATTTTCCCTAAGCTAAATTATGTTCAATACATTCATGAGTCAAATCCAAAGATCAGTCTAATGGATTCTGTGCAAATCTGAGCATCCATGAGAATCAGAAGAGGTGTAAAACAGCTTCAGGAGGAATGAAATAGACAGCAAAGCAGTTTAGACATTCAGCTTCCAGATTTGGCCCCATAATTTTTTGACTTCAAAATATGACTTAACTCATTATAATAGCAGTGGATATTCAAAAAAAAAAAATCACTAAAAAGTAACATTTTGCATTCTTCTTTGTGCTGTATTCAAAAATAAAAGACACTGCACTTTTTCTGTGCTAGTTGCTGTTTTAAAAGTTTGAGATCTCCTTTCCAGAGAAGTGGGTCTAAAGACACCTCTCCTCTGAGAAGTGGGTTGCACTGAATGATGAAATAAATTGCAGATCCCAGGTAGCTGAATTAGTTGTTTGCACTTCACTGCAAAATAAACATCAATCTAAGGGTAGAAGATGGCAACATTTTCACAGACTGCACGTTCTTTAGGAACAGAAACTTTGCTGAGTATATATTTAAAAAAAAAAATGACAAGTTAAACGTAAAAGTCTGTTTTCCAAACTGTAAATGGATTCATGATAACACATCTCAAGGAAGTAGTAATGTGTATGGCAATTATTGATGCTTCACATCTACCCCAGGTTTATAGTCACTAGAGGGTGAGACTGGCAGGTGAATTCTATGAAGCAAGTTGTGTGTTTAGTGGCAGCACTATTACATAGAGACAGGCCAAAACACCCAAGAGCTGTTTGGACATGGAGGCTGAGTTACCTCCTCACGATGAAGCACATTAGTAGGCACCAAGGAAGCCGCCTGCGCTGCCACTCCCTGTAGTGCACCTGTTCTGTGCACAAATAACCTTCTTGCTTTGCTGGGGCTATCAATTCCTCACCCAGCAGGAGGCACTGAATGTGATTTTCACTCGCACACATCCAAATGACTGTACATCACACCCTCCAAATGAAAAAGTGTCTCATCAGACGATCAGTGGAGAGGACTCTTGTAGAGAGCAGAATTAATGCTGCTGACCTCTTGTAGCAAACAAGGCACAATGATCCTGAAAGAACTATGCTTCCTCCTTGACAAAGAGAGGGATGTTCTGCTCAACAGCAACAGTCAGCTCACCCACATGCATGCCAAGGATGGGCACAGGAAATCATCAGCAGGCCACACAAACACAAGCAACTTGGATACTTCCACTTTTATTCTCATTTTAATCTATTTCCCTTTTGGGTCATCAAGACTAGGGAGTCAACAGGCAAAGAGCAAGGTCTGCCTTGTAGGTGAAATACACGTTTGTGCAGAGGTCTCCACAAAACCCATCTCTTACTCAGATCAGCTTAGCAGCTTTCAGTGGGGTTTGGGTTGAAGACATGGTTCCCCTTGCCTGGATAATCAGTGCTCTGCAACGGAGGGTCTCACGTATTTCCAGGGAACTGAAATGAAACAGGGTCATACAGCCACATTCTTCAAGGATTGGCAGATAAATGCTTCCTTCCTTGCTTTCCTGTTTGCAGATTTTCTCACCCCAGATTCCTACCTCACAGACAAACATACCTGGACTGGCTTCCTTTGGCTTTAGCTGCCCTAGCAGTGCAGTGTTCTCCCACTTGAACAGAAGGTAGCAACTTTTAATGATTTTAAAACTGATTTTGCTTTAGAAAGAAAATGGCCTGCAGTATTCATGGCACAAGAAATTTAATACTAAACATGTTTATAAACTATATTTTGATTCCTCAGCTAATATACAGGCACTTATATTTTTCACAGATACAAAGTTTAATTTTGATGAAACAATAAAAGCTTTACCGATATTTAAATTCATGTTCATCTAATCAAATACCCATACTACCTCATTTTCATAATTAAAGCAACCTTGGAACATGATGTGAAAAAGCCAATGTATTAAAGAACTGAGCCTCTTAAAACTCTACTTCACATGCCATGTCCTTAATTTGCTATAACATATAAAAATTTACTTTAACTTCTTTTCTGAATGAGGTTCGTGATCAGTTCCCAGCTTGTCTCATTATATTTATGGTACATGACATTAATATATCTATAATAATGCTAAATTATAAGCTTCCATCACGTATTAGCAACTGCCTCCCACTCTCATACAGGAACAAATTCCTACTTGCCCATTAGAAGGCATTATGCTTTGGAACTATCACATTCACTATCCCTGAATCATACACAGAAGAAAGACTTGAAAAACATAAGGAATTTGCTCTCAAACAATATATAAAACATAGAAGACTTCTAAGGTTTCTTCATCATCATTTGACTACGGCATTATTAAAAGTTAGCCGTTGCAGAATTATTAATCACATTTATCCTTACAAATGAACTTAGCTCCTGAAAAAGCTCTTTGCAGGCTCCCACAAGTATCCATGGCATCATTTACCTTGCACTGTTAGCAAACCACAGATTGAACTACGGATTTTCAACATGTTTTTTTTTTTTTTTTCAACATAAATTTCTAGTTACAGAAATTGCATGTCATAGAATACTTTGATTCTGACATTGTTTCTGCAGCACTGCAAAAACAAGAAGAGAGATTTTTATTTTTTTATTTTTTATTTTATTTTATTATTTGATGTTTCTGGTATTGTTGCTTCCTGCTTCCAAGCAAAATCTCCCACTGAGATTTTGGAGACAGCAGACAGGCAGACAGTGCGTATAAAACTGCCAATTCTTTCACTTTTATGCCTCATTAACTGACCTACTGCTCTTTTCTCCACTTGCCCAGGATTTCTAGACACCTAGCAGCAGCATAACACATATTGCTCAAGAGAGTAGCTCCGTGTTCTCTACCAGGCAATGGCTCTGATGCATCTGCACAACAGAGGGAAGCGTCCCGTGTATATGGAATGGCTTGCGTTGGAAAGGACCTTAAAGATCATCTAATTCCACCCTCCTGCAATGGGCAGACCACCTCGACATCACATGCACTGGCAATCCAGAATGTGTTGGACTATAACACTGGCATTTTGTTGCAACTGCTTACATATTTCTTTCAGGAAAATCTCAGGCAGAAATATGGCTCTCAGCACTTCCTTCACATCAAAAACTTGCAGCTACGATTCCCAGTTGCTCAGCACACTTGATAGATCTGGCTTGAAAGGAACTGAAATTTACTAAGCCCAGTGGTAGTCCGTGCAACTGGAACTTGACTGGCACCTCTTTTACTGAGTGAGATTACTCAGGATTTATTATAATTCAGGGGAAAAAAAAATTAAAACTGTGGTGTGCTATGATTACAGCTCTGCCATGCTGATGTCATCTGTGCTCAAGTGGTGCTAGTGTACAAATAGTCACAGAAAGCGCAATAGAAAACTACCTCAGAACAGCAACAGAACATAATAAATACCTGAAATTGTGCTCCAAGAAACTATTCCTCTGCAAAGCATTCAGAGAGAGACTAGATTTATGAAGCAAGAACTAAGGAAAGCATAAAATCCTAGAACTGGCAGTGCTCTTTGTTAAGCCTTGAACAGACCATTTTAATGCACGCAAAGCTCTCTCCCTTCCTGAAAGACGCTCCTCAAAACCCATCTGTTCTGTGGCGCATCCTACTTAACAAGAGCCTCCCACCATGCTGTTTCAGCATTGAACCATTCAGTGCTGTCCTCTGCGGTTTCAGCTTGTGCTCCTGAGCTGCAAGCTCTTCCGGAGGGAAAAGCCCCTATTTATCTTGCACAGTTCTCCTATTGTACTGCCCTGTGTGCTTACACCACTGTAACAACAACTTGCCTGAAGAGGAAAGGCTCAGTAACTAGGAAAAGACACCTTTTATTGCCAAAGCTCAGCATTCAGACGCGTTGTTTCTGCACGGTGATACAGTCACACGTTAGCCCTCCCCGAGCAGTGTCTGCATTGGCAAGGAGCCGCCATTTCCGAATGCTCAGTGACTGCGGTTACGAAAGGACTTGGCATTGTGCAGGCCAGTGCCAACTTGTAGGCATTAAACCATGTCTGTTAGCACCAATATCAAATGGCTGAAACGCCACAAAAAGTCTAGAAATCACCATGGTTATTCATTGAAACTGAGAAAGGACCTTTCCCATCAACCAAAGCCCTTCTGGTTAAAACAGACGACACTGGGGTCACCTGACAGGAACATCCCCCCCACTTTCTGCAGCTCTCCCAGAGGGATTATACTCTAATGGTATTTTTAATTCCTGTTTTTCCTGTTACAATTGTAATGTAGAAACAAGGCTGTACATGATACCTGCTCGGTGTTTGCTGGAAGGCTTCACAGCTGGTCTCAGAGATTCTGCAAACCTTTGTGGCTGGAAGAGCTCTGCACTTGCGCTCTGCTCTGTACCAAGAAGTCTTGGCAAGTGGCTAGGACTCATCACCATCACAACAGTAATTAACTAAGTGCCCTGCACTGCGAGCCCATACATCAACACTGCAGAAGCAATAAGGCTCTCACCACACCTCTGCCAAGATGTACACACAGACCTGGGGAGCGGGGCAGCCCTCTAAGGAATGACAGAAATCACCTCAGTGTGAGGTGATTCACTTCAGGCCCACTGTCCTGATTTCAGCTGTGACAGAGCTGATTTTCTTCATAGTGTCTGGTATGACACTATGTTTTGGCTTTAGGAGATAAGCGGTGCTGATAACACACCCATGTTTTAGCTGTTGCTGAGCAGTGCTGCACAGAGCCAAGGACATTTTAGTTTTTTAGATTCTCTCCCAGTGAGGGGCTTTGGGGCACAAGGAGCTGGGAGGGGACAGAGCCAGGACAGCTGGCCTAAACTGGCCAAAGGGATGTTCCATGCCATATGGCATCATGTGAAAAAACTGGAAAACTGAGGGGAGTTGGCCGGGGAAGGGCTGCTGCTTGGGCTGGGCATCGGCGGGTGGTGAGCAACACATACACCTCTACCTCTGAAAGTAATTTCTCCTGTTTTTNCATCCACAAGAATCAGCGAATGGTGGTGACTGTGTTGAAAAAGAGTGTTTTGTAGCTGAGAATTTGCTCTGCCCAATCGTGTTGTTGTGCTGTTTGTCTGTTGTAGTTTCCATGGAAATAAATGGGAGGCATTCCTTTCAGAGTGACGTGTGCATAGATATTATTATCATTACTATCAGTTCTCTCTTCATTTTCTGTTTGTTTTTATCTCAACCTATGAGCTCTACCTTTTTTCCCCCATTCTCTCCCCCATCTCATTGGGAGGAGGGCAGTGAGTGAAATGCCACACAGCACTGAGCTGCTGTGGGGTTAAACCACAGCACCCCAACAGCTCCGAGGGGGCTCAAGGGCTGCTCCCCCTCAGCAAACCACCCGGGACGGTGCCACGGCCTCAATCCCTGCTGGAGGGCAGTTGGGAAGCTCCAGCCACCTGAGGCGGGGCACTCCCGGACGACGCCCCAGACAGGAGCGCGCTGCCACGGGAGACATTTTTCCCTCAGACCAAAGGCGCCATGACGCCCAGAGGGGGGCGCCCTCCTGAAAGTGACAGCTCCTTAAAGGAGTTCTGTCCCTTTAAGGAGGAGGGAGCCCGCCGCCGGGCGGGGCGGCTGTTGGGTCTCTCAGGTTTGCGCGCCCGGCCGCGCTCCTGGTCGCGATGTTCCGCTTGCTGCGCCTGGGCCCGCTGCGCCCGCCGGCGCTGTGCCGCAGCCCCCTGCTCGCCGTCGCCCTCCGCCCCCCGTGCCGCGGGCCGCCGCTTGGCCGGCCCCTCCTCGGCGCGCCGCCGTCCTTCGTAGCGTTGCGAGCCGCCGCCGGCAGCTCCGCCAAGGTAAAGGGGGGGTCCAGGTGCCCCCGAGAGGGGGCGCGGTCCCTCACAACCGCTCCAAGCGCCGTGTGACGGCCGCTGCGGGCACCCCGGGCCGTGCGTGGGTGCCTCAGCTGTTCGGGTCGGCTGCTTGGAGACTGAGAGGGGTTCGTGTGGGTCTGTGCCTTTCGTTAGCTCTGAGCTGACTCCAGGAGAAGCGCAGGGAAGGCCCCGCGGATTGGGGCTGCGCGGGGTCATCGCGTTTCCCTCCCGCGGGGTCTGGGGGAGCCGGGGGCCGCCTGGCAGCCGCTGGGGCTGCGCGCGCTGTGCGCGCTGTGTGCCCCGGGTTCGGTCTGCAGCCACCCTGCAAAGCACTGAGCGGTGTTTCAGGTGGCTTTCATACCATCGTTCCAGAAGCTGAATGATGGGATTCAAATTGGCCTTGTGGCAGAATTGCAGCAAAACGAGTAGTTTCCTTTGCTAAAGTGTGTGCTATGCCGTGGCCATGCAGGCAGTCCAAATACCGGTCCAGGCAGTACGCGCTGGGCGTCTTGCTTCTGTACCATTCAAGGTTTGGAGGGTTTTTTCCTACTGAAAATTTTTCTTTCCTAGTCAAGTTTCAGTTTCTGTTCAGATATTGCTTTGGCTCATAAACCAAAGTTTAAAAAAAAAAATTCCAACGTTATTATGTTAAAATAAATAAAAGTGACGCTCCACAATTCCCTAAACATTTATTTATGAATTTGTGTGACCATTGTAAAATACAAAGTAATGCAAATTGCAATTAGAACAAAAAAACAGGAAATGTGATTTGTTTGCTTATGGGTTCGAGGGTATGATTAAAATCACTGATCGAAGTGAGTTTGTCTTACCATGAGCATTGTAAGAGGAGCATATTTTGTACCCTGTCAGTCCTGCCAATTTGGGATGAACCAAAAGCAGCTTTCTTCTATAGATCAGATCCAGGAGACACAAATTAGCAGGAGGGAGTGGTGCCAGGCACTCGGTAGGTGTAGCTGTCCTGGGGGCTGCGCTGGCCTTTAGTCTGGCTGTCATGCTGTCCCAGATGCTGCTGAGTTCAGCTGCAGAAAAAGGACTCTTCTAATCTTCCATGACAACTGCTCACTAATTAGGGAAAAATCCCAAGGTCTTTGTGGAAATGTTTTCTTTCTCTGGCTATTATTTATTCTATTACAATCATGAGGGGGTATCCAAGGGCTTTGTTAGTACTCCTGGCATGTATGACCTTTTTTGCTGGCATTGCAATTGCTTTGGGGTATATTTTAGTATAAAATTCTGCGTATAAAGCTTACCCAAACAAAATAGCTGTCAATGAATTATGCTATGACAAACATTTTCAGTGAAGTTAAGGTATTTACACCACTGGCATGTCTGTGCAGCTGTTGTCTACACCATGGCAATAGTACTGCTTGTTGCTGTCAGCAGCAGAGTTCCTGAGTTCTTCCTTTTTTCAGCTGATCTGCAGAGGGTGACTTAGAGGAGCCTAAACATCTTTTATCAGTAAGTTGTTATTAAGCTGGAATCAATGTGGTATCATATAGGCTTCCAATGCCATCAGTTGTTTGGCTCTTGAACAAGAAACCGCATTGCAAGGGTTTGTTGTATAAAGCCAAGCAGCAGATATAGACAAAAACCTTTTTGGCACCTCAGTCTCGTCTCTCAGAATCTATGTGGGTGTGCTTTGGCACCCATTTGGATCAGTTGGAAGACTGCGACCATAATAACTCCTTTTTAATGGTGAAACTTGAATTATGTAAGAGCTTGCACCAAGGTCAATGCAACCTTAATGTGAATAGTTAGAAAATGGGAGCTTGTATGGACTCTGCTACAGGCATCAGCTATCTCAACGTGAAAAAGCAGAAGAATGTTACTCTTTCCCAATGCTTTCTGAGCAGCACTGTATGTAAGCCAATTGTTTCATTCTTTCAAGTCTGTTCAACTGACTAGAATATAATATTGTACTTACTGCTAATTAATACTTTTGTTTTCTTATTAGGATGTAAGTGGATCCCATGAAAAGGCAGCCACAGATCTCGGTGGTGAAAACAAGAAACTCAACAAGTCCCAGCAGCTGAAACGAATTTTCAAAGAATATGGTGCTGTAGGAGTTTCATTCCATGTTGGAATTTCATTAATATCTCTGGGAATCTTCTACGTGGCTGTGTCAAGGTGCGGTTTGTACAGTGTCTGTAGCCTCCAAGTAATGGTTTAAATATGAAAACTATCCTACCATTGTGCTTATTTCTGGAAAGAGACATGCTCTGTGCTTGTTTGATCTATATACAGGAATCTTCTACATTTTGAGTATAGATAGATTCATAAATTGGTGTAATCTCCAATCAGGCACGAGTGTAGATGTTGTGGGCTGCTGAAAATGGAGCAGAGACTGCAACAAAGTAACCAGACAAGAGAATCTATCTTTCTGCAAAGATATCTTTAGTTCTCAAGCAGTAGTATGGCATGTAGAGATAGAGCCATATGAAAGTGCTGGAGCTTAGAGATAAATTTATTTTTCTGGGTGCTGAACTCAGTTTAAACTGCAGATGGCAACAGCCACTGAAACAGAAGATCAGGTTATCCAGTATTTTCTCTTTTAACCTTACATAAGGCAGGTAAGAATTAGTGCGTGTGACTTCAGGGGGAAATGCATCGGCTATAGCTGTGTTGAGAATGAGGAGACAGAGTAGAGAAACAGATATTTCCTCCAGGAAGGTGGAGCACGAGGCTGTGTGTTCTCCGTGTGTATGCTGTATAGCTGTGTAACTAAGCAACTAAGAAGATATTTGACTTTATATGGATTTTGTTGATTACAGTGTTTTCAGATGCACTTTTTTTGTGTTAACTTGGACTGTTACAGCTGGAAGAATTAATTGGTTTTATAATTTATCAACATTTAAAATTAAACAAACTCCACTGTTGGAAGTATCCCATGTTAAATTCCCTGAGTTAATAGCACTTTTAATTTATGTTCTTTAGTGTGCAATTTTAAAAAACTAAGATGTCTTGTTTTCTTTTTCCACAGTGGTGTGGATATGACTGCAGTTCTCCTAAAACTTGGTTTCAGTGAATCATCGTTGCAATCTAAGATGGCTGCTGGTACAAGCACATTTGTGTTGGCATATGCTATTCACAAACTGTTTGCTCCGGTACGAATCAGCATCACTGTAGTTTCTGTGCCATTTGTTGTCCGGTACTGCCGGAAGATTGGTTTCTTCAAACCTCCTGTCCCAAAACCATGATTATTTCTTATTGAACATTTGAAAAACAATGTAAAGACCAATATTCATGTAGCTCTTCAGATTGCTAAATTCCTTTAAAATACCTATTTGGATCCACTCTAATGCTGACCTCCACTTGCATTTCTCTTGCTTGTTCTTTCAGGTAAATGTGACAGTGAAAAGTGCTGTCCTTATCTTCTTTCCCTTTAGAAAAAGCTCTTAAAACAGTGTCTGGTTCCCACTGCAAGTGGTAGTATACATGCTTGACAATGAGCAGTCTCTCACAAGAACCAGACACTCAGTTCTGGGTCTTTATAGTCTGGATTCTTGGATCATTACTTTTTCTTATGTCCAAATACAGCTGCAGTAGTAGTTTATTACTGTGTAGCTGGGAAACTGAGTAAGATTCCTTTCCTAATAGTAGAATGTTGTTTATTCCACAGAGTGTGTGAATAGCTCTATTGGGAAGTGTGTGTACTGGGATCTAAGGTGTTATGTGGGTGTTTCTTAGAGAAGACATGTTATGATCCCAGTCTTGCAGTCCAACACACATGCCAAACTAACTTGAGTGCTCATATGCTTAATTATTGCACAGTGGTAATTGTGTTAGGTAGAATAGGTGACGGACTTCTCTGAAACTACAGCTCCTTTGTAGTGCTTCCATGTTTCAAGATTTTGTTGTTTGAAACTATGCTTTTCTGGCCTTTCTAAGGTCTTTTTTTTCTTTTTAAATGCTATAGACTCATAAGAAATACTGAGTCTAGTGAAATCAGTGCAATGAGAATTACCTCTGTGTGAATATATTCCAAAGATCAAGTCAGAGGCAAAGTATCTGTGGTGTTGAGGTCTAGTTTTGTGCTGGGAATGTTTATTTTCTTTTTGAATAGTAACTGTTAACCATAGGAGCTTTCTGTTCCAGTGCATGAATCTCAGATCCCCACCTGAAGTCCAGACGTTACAATTCAAAACTTCTCAAGAACAATTCTTGTGTTTCTGTCTGGTAGACTGTTGAATGTACCAAATGTACCAATTAGAGGTATAACTCACTTCCTTATTTGGACAGCATTCCTATTAAAGTGTATTTGCACATAACTGCTTTTCAGTTAACCTGAAAACTGGATTTCAAATCTAGGTATTCAGCCTAACATTCTGTGGTAAACCTGGGTTTGACTTAGGATGGAGCTTCTGTGAGCCAGATCTGAGACTTTTGGACCTGTTCTTCCTTCTACATCTGTTCTTTCTTCATTGTCTGTCTCTGTCTTTACACTTGCCGCTTATGCTGAGGTGACTCTGGCAGGGACCTGTTCATACAGAAATGTGGACTAAAATGGGAGAAAATTACCCTGACCAAAGTATTTTTTATATTTTTTCCTGTTTCCTCCCAAGCTCTGTGCTGTGTCACTCCTCTAACAGAGCTTGTCATGCAAGCTGCTTGGCTTGCTTGTAAGGATATGTAGTTTTCTATGATCTACTACATTCAGGGATGGTTGGAGTTATTTTGAAACTTCAAAGGGGCAGGCAGTATCTATTACGAAAAATTTTTACTTAGGCACTTCCCCCCCCGTGTTCCAAGAAACCTTTTATTCCTATGTTCTTTCTACATGTTCTTTAGCTGTTCAGGCCATTATTCTGTTATCCACAGGTACCAAAAGCATTCTGTAAAAATGAAGTGATTACACCCTTGTTTTCTTTATTCAATCAGTGATTTCTAGCATATTTTGTCCTAAAGTTGACAGAAAAGTAGAATTCAAACTTTTTCTCTTCCAAAAGTATTTCTGTAAAGCAAGAATCATTTAAAGCAAATACACCTAGAAGTTATTAAAAAGCACCAGCACTATAGGTCTTGTTGCAGTAAAAAAAAAAAAAAAAAGACACTAAAGTTGTGACCTATAAATAAGATGGACTACTGGCAATTTTAGATGATTTTTGCTAAATGTATTTTACAATGATTTAAGAATATATTTTGAAGCCTAGAATCCTTGCTTGTAAAGGATCTTTTTTTAAAATGGTTTGTAAAATTATGAGACATTATGTGTCTCCTGGTAATGAAAAAAATAAATTGCTTTCTCATAGTATTGGAAGTGTTTTGCTGGAAAACAGTTGGCTTGCAGGTTTTGTTTCTCAGTTTCATTTGTCTAATTGGGGAATGAAAAGGCACTTGATGAAAAGTTTTAAAGGTAAAACTTGTTTATAAGTTAACTTTAAAACCCGTGTCCTTTTCAAAATTGCAGAAGGCCCTGTGATTATGATGATACTGGAACAAAGCATCTTATTGCTTTGCCATTTATTTCCATGTTTGTAGCCACAGAGCCTGGGTTGCAAACTCTATTTCTGCCTGTGCTTCTGGTACATTGAATAGACAAAACTTTAGAGAGTCCAAGATATAACGACCTGAGAACTGGAAGTATGGATTGATAAACCTGCTTTGGTTTTTGTTTACACATATCTCAGGTCTGATAATGGCATT
Organism: Penelope pileata; assembly: GCA_013396635.1. NCBI lineage: Eukaryota > Metazoa > Chordata > Aves > Galliformes > Cracidae > Penelope > Penelope pileata. Next base: position 968,330 of record WBMW01006209.1, on the reverse strand, counting down.
CCAGACCTTTCTCTCGGAAGTGCTTTCAAACCTTGGTTATGACTGTTACACTTTGATAACTGCAAAGGAAGCAGATACAGCTTTCAGTGGTTGTGAAACTCTAAGGTATGCAGCAACGCTTTTGGTACTTGTAATGCTGTTGTGACTGAATAACCACATCTACTTTAGCACTATCAGCACTTTTTGACAGAGGGAGTAAACTTTGTGAGCAGATGATGAGTCAAGATGTATTCTGGCAGTCTGATAGTAAAGACAAGTGGTTAGAGGCAGCCAGCATATGTGATACATGTACCATAAAGACCCTTACCACACTGGTGACAATATAATAAGTCTTTATTTAAAATGTTGAGTGCTCACATTTAAAACAAAACTGAAGACAAAAGTAGACACATCATTTTTAGGACAACTGCATTCACCTCAGTTTCAGATTACACCACAGGTATGATACCCTTTAGCAGCCCAATGAGTGCATAGGCAGGTATCTCTGGGATATTGCACTGTTCAGTAAGAGAACCACCACTGCCTCTTGTTATTGGAACAATGAGCTATAACCACAACAGACCATATCATAAAGGCCTTCAACAGCTTAATACTTATAGCAATAGCCCTGGTCCACATGTAGTTATTTCAAGTATATTAAGTATTCCTCAACATCCAGCTAAAAGTTAAGTAGATTTACATTGCAATTCAAGACGAGTTCAAGCTGATAATCAACCCAAAGACTTGTTCTTAATTGCTACTGGATTCCAAGACCTGCTCTTATTGTATTACAGTAGTCACAGTACAAAATTGTTGGTAATCTCATTGGATTAACCTCATTAAGACTGTTCTGGATGGGGCTGCAACATCACTTTTTACTGTTGGGCAGCTTTGTAGAGTTTGCTGTAATCCAAGGATGAACAAGTACATCTTTCAGGGGCATCCGATGGAATGGATTGTGCTTCAGGAGCTTTGAAATTAAATCCCTTGCACCTTCTGTTACAAATGCAGGATACTTGAATTCCACCTAAGAAAAGGAAAAATGATGCATTATTAGCTGACACTAATCAGAACTGGAGAGCAACAGGGCTCTGCCCTCCAAGGTACAGATAGTAAGGAAAACTGTCAACCTTGTTGGGCTATGCGCCTTGTGCCTGTTAAAATTGAGTAATTTCATCACAATTCTGAATGAAATGAGGTTCTTGCTTCTTGCCAAAATTAAGCTATGTACTTCATGCACTCCAAACACAAGACTAGTTTGCTGGAACCTCTGTAGGGTACAGAACACTAAAAATATAACTTAAGTTTTTCCTAACACCTTGAATAACAAATATTTCATATACCAGAAATATGAAAGAAGTGGAGAAGAACAGCTGGTGTATGGAGAGGTGGGTATTTTCAGATGCAGGTAGAAGCAGGACAGAACCAAGCAGTCAGACAAGGTATCTTGACATCTTTACAGTAATTCTACTGGAGTGACTGAGGACAGCTTTAGGGATCTAGTTCTGTGCACATCTCATTACATCTTGCACTCCCTCAAGATGACCATTTGTTAAGCTTCGAGGAGACAAAAGCAAAATTCACCAAGTCAAAGTTGTGGCACATACCCTGGAAATAGCTCTGTAGGTTTCTTGATGTGTTTTCGCTTCAAAAGGTGGATTCCCTACAAGGAATTCATAACATAGAACCCCCAAGCTCCAGATATCCACCTTTTCATCATGCGTCCTTCCCTCAATCATTTCAGGAGGCAAGTAGTCAAGTGTCCCACAGAGAGTTGATCTCCTGAAGAAGAGCGTATGTTACAGTTCATCATTTACTCTTTCTGACAGTTAAGATCTGTTTCAAGAGCCCTTGAATCAAGATGCTAATACTAGCATTTGTGTACCTCAGTATGGTCTACCCTAGACAGACACAGCAACACTGGAATGTCATCTGTAATTTTTCTGCTTTAAAGTATTCTAGTCACTGCAGGCAGTCTTGCCCTTCCTTCCCCCCCACCCCAGCTCACAGGTCAGAAAGGCTTCCCATGTCAGGTGCAGTTCAGACTAATTGAGGAAACACTCCAAGTATACTGCTAGTGTGTGTTATTTGGACTGAAGTTCGGCTCTGTCATCTCAGGGACCACTATAGCCCTAAACCATTACACTAACACTCTTGTTTCAGTAAGTTTTGAAATACACAAATGGAGAAGTGGGATAACGCTCCCTCTCTGCTACACCAATCAGCTGTTACGACCTTCACAGCAGTGGCCCAATTATTAGAGGATTCCTCCCCAGTATTTTAGGGTGTTCATATTTACTCCCATTTCCTAACTAAGTTTGGCAAGAAAGCTAGCATTTTCACCACAGAATTATTTTACTGCATAAAGTACGTATTGCATTCTTACCTAGAAGATGGAGCATGCACAGACCATCCAAAGTCAGCAATTTTTAATTCTCCATTTGAGCCAAGCAACAAGTTCTCTGGCTTGATGTCCCGGTGAATCACATTCTTTGAATGACAGTATGATAGGGCATCTGCTAGTTCTGTAATGTACTGCAATTAGAAAGAAAGCAAATTTATTAAGTACAAAGACACTGACATTCCAGATTTACTACAGTATTTCCTAAGCATAATTGGTGGTTTGAACTTGAACTATTTCTTACACACTTAAGTCTGATAATACAGGCTTTGCTTGAAGTGACCACACACTTGCAGCACTGGGCAACACTGAACATTATTTATTAGCACTGTGCAGTAGTTTGTCCTCCCAACATATTCCTAAATAAGTTACAAGTGCATAAGTAAACTATGATCTAAAGAGTCAGTTTCACACAACTGAAAAGTATTTTTTCTGAAGAGCTAACTTTACACTTCAGGTGTTCCAGATAAGAGCAAGCAATATACAAGCAGCTAGAACAACCTACAGTTGCAGTTCTTTGTTCATCAAATTTGGTAAGCTTCTGAAGTTCCTGGTAGACTTCTCCACGAGGTGCATGCTCTAGAATAAGGTAGACTCTTGTAACATCATGGAAGTAGCCATATAGTCTGAGAATGTTGGGATGCCTGCAAGAAAATTCAATGCTCTTCTGAACAAGGTATTTGTATAACTAATTTTTATTTATATATACAGGGCCTATAATTTAACACTAATGCCATACAAGACAGTGCAGTTCTTATTGTCACGTCACAGTTCTGTGAACTCTCTCTCCAAAAATAAAAAGCATGTATGCTCAGCAGAACTGCTGAGCATAGAGAGCTGGCAAGAAAAGGAAGGCTATTTCCCTTTCCCGCCTCTCTCCTTTCAAGGGAAGCATAGCAACTTCAGCATCTTGTAAATGTTCCTTCAGATTATAACGTATCTATTACGAGAGCTTCATAGCAATGGTATTTATCATAGAAGCAGACTCACTGGTAGCAATAACCTAGCCAAGACTTCAGCTAATTTCTATTTTCTAGAACACAGCTGACAGTTTTAGAGCATTTTTCTTTTTTAAAAAATTTTCCTTTTTTTTTTTCTTTTTTTCTTTTTTTTTTTTTGCAGGGGCAGGGTGTTTGTTTTTTGTGAAGATTTAGAAAGATATTACCTGGAAGGTAAGATTAGGAATAGGAAGATTTGTCACCTGAGCTTGCTTCATTGCAAACTAAGCAGGGGTAAAGCTACATGCAGAATGGCAAGAATCTTAACCAGCAGTTTCAAGGTGCCATGTGTTTAAAAATTGCTCTTCAAGAAGCTCTTTAAGCAAGCTTGCTTTGTTTTTTTAATTAAGCACAAACTAAGCAAAGAGTAATTGTTCACTGAACTTTACCTAAGATGAGACTGTATTTCAACTTCTCTTCGTAGTTGATGTTCTACACCAGCATCCTCAAGTTGTGACTTAAATAGCACTTTCAGTGCAAGAATAAATTTACTCTGCTTTTCACGTGCCAGGTATACATTTCCAAATTTTCCTTTCCCCAGAGGACGACTAATTTCAAAATCATCAAGGGACCACTGTCTTCTGCAAAAGGAGATAGTAAGTTACAAAAGCTGATGCTTGTGTGTATGAGCAGCGTTCTTCTTCAATAGATACTTAGTGGATCTCAGCTAGACTTTAGTCTTTAATGTAACACCACCAAGAGGACAAAGTGTGCATTGAGACTTCTCGAATCTTGAAAGCTCGTCTCTTGCTTCCTAAGGCTTATGCAGAGAGATATTAACATCAACCACATATTACAGCAAGACCAGAACTGTATAACAAACCAGGTACATTTCAATACACTTAATAGTTATATTCTAGATTGTCAGAACTGTTTTAAAAGCTGCCATGCCACAAGTCTAACTCCATTCAGACTCCAGCCTCCTGCATATACGAAGGACACATTTTTCCAGATGTACATGCTGTGATTACAGCAGTGGTTATCAGAACTTTCTCATGGGAAAAGCTGCTCCTCACTGAGCCAAAAAGCTTTTCTTCAGATTAAATATTTTTCCCCCCAAAGATTATCAAATGAAAGCAAGCTTGCCTAGAGTTTCATCATTAAATATTAAGCCTTAAAGCCACTGTTCTTAGCAATCAAGAGGCTTAAGTAGCCAGCAGTTTGGCTGCAACTTAGTTGCAGCATGAAGTGCTAGACATTAAAAGCAAGTGCTACAGGACTCTGTTAGCTAGAACTATGTAGGCACATAACTTACCTTTTAGTCTCTTTCTTTTTAGTAGGCTCTTCATTTTTCTGTTTGGAGACGCTATCTGCTTCAGAACTCTTTGCTGTATATAGACAAGTAGAACAACTTTATAAAATAGACCAACGAACACAATAGATTCACATGAGGAGCAAGTCTAGATAATACCTACAGCAACTCAGCCAACCTTCAATATTTAAAGAAAAACTAGTAATGGTAGATTACCATTGGCAAAGCAGCATAGCAGTTAGTGTTACTTTCTCAAAGTGTGATTTAAAATGTTTTCTTGAAATTAAAGAAAACATTAGGAAGGCTTCTCCCTCCATCACCACCAGCCCTGTCCCACACAGTATTCTTGTGTATCAGAGATTAGCATGAATCCTGGAAAAACAGATGCAGGAATGCCAATTCCATTCATTCCAAGCTTACTAATGAGCACCTGTAAACTTTCAAGATGAGAGAAACACTTATACTAGCTCTAAATGCCTAATCCTGGCAAAAATGACAGTACATTTAAGTAACATCTAACATGAAACGTGCTGCTATTCTGTTGGGTGTAACCATGTATTTCTCTACAGAATTCTCCAACATGTCATTAGCATGAGCTTTACATTTTCTGTACTGCACTCTTGCTTGAAGTATCCTGAGTGTCACATACAAATATATCATCTTCAGAATTACCAGGTACTGGAGCCTGTTGAGGTTTTTCACTATTCTTGCTTGGAACCTGAGGCCTAGCAGTTGGCTGGACTGGAAGTTTTGGTCGAGGCTGCTGTGTCATCTGGTTGTTAGACAGTTTCTGGTTTGACAGTGCAGATTTTTGTGGTTGTACAGGAACTCGCTGGGCAAAGTTTGAAGGACAGAGAACACGTTGTGCTTCAACTCCGCTGTTCAGTAGCCGGCTCTGGGAAGAATGCCGAGACACAGGGACACGTTTCGGGCCATCCGCAAGAGGATTTGCTACCTTCAAAAAAAAAAATTGTACATTTGTAACAGAGTAACACACAATAGCCTTTATGGCCCCATACAGTAGAGTTAGGTATAGGTTGTGGGGGAAGGTAGAGGTAAAAAACACTATTAAAAGGAGATCTTAAGAGCATTCTGACCTTATGTTTAAAGAATGAAATTGACCTGTAGAAAACTGCTGGCTTGTTAGTAGCATACTTGCGTATAACCAGCCATAGAGCCACACAAGTCTGACTACCAGTGAAAGGCACTCAGACAGCAGATCTTCACTATAGAAATACTGTTCACATACACTGCTTTGAGTCGCTGCTCCCCTCAATACTATGCAGCTGAAAATGCCTTGCACTGCAACAGTTCATCAGAACAAAGCAAGTTTATTTGGTAAGGCTCAGTTACTTCTTTTAATCCTTTTCTTGCATGAAGCAAAGGTAGTTTAAACTTATATTCAAGCAATTCTTAACTATTTTAGTGTACTTTGCCTAGAATTAAACACTAATGACATTGTTCATTCCTCTAATGACACTTAGATTTTTGCCTCTTGGCTCAATTCTTTGAAAGTTGATTTTAAAAGATGCTTTGGTTCTGCTACGTTAAAACCTTACCAAGGCCTGTTTAAGAATGTTAAGAATGAGAGTGTCCATGTTTCTTTATACAGACATTAAGACAGAATTTCCTTTGGAAGCCACATCCAGACTAAATTGCTTGTGTTCAATTGCTTTCTAATTAAAGGATTCTAGATTAGAATTAAGGTATTAAGAAATTTTGCCAATTCAAGAACAGCATACTAATAACAGCAAGAACCAGCAACTCTTAGGCATTGTTCTCTGCAACAGTGAGATTAGATTAAAAGATTAACTTGATAGTTGCTTGCTGCACATAGAAAATGTTGTTTCAAGGTTTCTCCCTCCCCCTTTTTGTTAGTTAGGGGAAGTAATAACAGTTATCACGTTTTAAAGGCTTATAGCTCGTGTATGACCAAGAGAAGTACACCAATCACTTCAGCAGGCCGCTCACCTTAGTGGCGTGAGTAGGGTTTCCACAATGGTTTTCTTTTGTGTTCTTGTCCATGGTGCCTGAGAAGGGCCGTAGCCGGTTCCGCCTACAGAGCGGGAAGGGCAGAGAGGGGTCAGCTCCACAGAGAGCACCACATCCCGGATCTGTTCTGCGAGCTCCCCCCCGCCCCCACCCGGGCCTGCCCTCTCGCAGCTCCACAGCCACCAAACCGCGCCCGCAGCCCCACACCGACTGCGCCGGCCCCCGGCAACCCCCCAGGCGGGCAGGACCCCCTACGCCACAGCACCATCCCCGGGCCTTGCACCCACTGCGCGGCCCGACCATCCGCTCACCTCCACCTCCGACCGCTATGACTGTTTGAATTCAAACCGCCCTCCCTTAAATAGCCTTTAAACCACCGCCCCTCGCCATTGGCCGCTCTCCCGCCGCCCGCGCCCGCCGATTGGCTGCTTTTCAATCGACCCGCTCTCCGATTGGCTCTCCCAACGCCTCGCTCGTCGCGAGGCCGAGCCTTGTCTCCGAGAGCTTCTGGGGCGCATGCGCAACGGCGGCCCGCTGCGTACCCGCGTCGGCCCGGCCCGCCCACCCCGGGGGCGGTGTTTGCGCTACATGCGTACTTTACGTACCGTCTCTCCGCCGCCGGCAGCTTCCGTACTCCAACTGCGTGGATCGAGCCCCGCTTACACACTTTTCTCCGCAAGTCTCTGCCCGGCCGGGTCTTCCGTTACGTAAATCGCGTATGTCCAGACCACCCACCTGTGGCAACGCTGCAACTACCGCTCCTTCCTCGCAGCTACCGAGGCCTCGCGGCGGGGGGAAGGGCTCTAGGTGAGTCTCGCATCCCGCCCGGCTCCCACCGCTTCCCCCGCCGCCTCCCCGCGCGCGCACCGAGGGAGAGAGGCGGTGCCGCGGCCTCGCGCGAAGCAGAGCGGGGACTCGGGGCCATTGTGTCCCGGCGGCGCGGGAGGGAGCGGGGGGGGGCGGCCGGAGGAGGGCTGGGAAGGCCTCGGCCTCGCGCGCGGCCCGGGGCGGAGCTGCACGTGCCCGAGGCTGCTGAGGAGAGGTGCGAAGGGCCCTCAGCGCCAGGGGACAGCGCCTGTCCGCACCGCTGTGCGAGGGGACCGCCTCACGCCCGCCGTGCCACCCACAGCCCCCACAGCCCCGCGGGCTCTCCAGGACACAGCGGCGGCGCGGGAGGAGCGCGGGGCGGCCGCTGTCGTGTGGTGCTGCGAAGGGGCCATCGCCGCCGTGAGCCCGGCAGCGGTCCCGCTCGGTGCAGCCTCCGCAGAAGCGTGACTGAAGGCAGCGCTCCCGGCTCCGTGTCCCTACAGCAAGTGTGAAGGCGGCCCTACTGCGGCCGTGTTGACAAGCGGGGCAGGATAGGTAAAAAGAAGATGTCGGGCCGTCGTGTCGCCGCGGCATGTGACAGGCGCCAGCTGCCGCGCGGCGTGGGGAGCATGGCGGCCCCGCTCCTTGACCCGCGTCCCCTCCGGCTGCCGTTCCTCGAGGCTGACGTGAGTAGGGCTGTGGGGAGGGTGGCGGGGGGACCCCCGGGGCAGGCGCTCACCCCTGGGGCTGGGGAGCAGTGTGCGCGGCCCGGGGCACCCATAACGCACTGCTGCCAGTGGCTGCGTGTAATTCCCTTGCCCCGTTTCCCCGGTGCCAGGGATTCCTGTGTCCTCACAGCACCGTGTGTGCACTTCAAGCAGACACAAAAGAACCCCAGCTCTGGGCTGTGCTCCTCTTAGGAACCGGCCCCCGGATCCGGGGGGCAGAGGTGGAGGCCCCACGCATGTCATCGGGGCCCTTGGGCCCGCTGGAGGCACTGCCCCGCCGGGCGGAGCCGGGCCCGGGCGCTGCAAAGCGGGGGAAGTGGGAAGGGGCGGTTGGGACTCCCGGCAGCCCCGCGGGGCGCCGCGCCTGCGGCCCGCCCCCCCCCCCCCCCCCCGGGGG
>WBMW01006209.1:877459-958079 GCA_013396635.1 Penelope pileata | reverse complement strand
TATTGGTCCTCCGGCCGCCGGGCGGCCGGGGGTGCCCGCGAGTGCCCGGGGCTGCCGGGGGGTGGCTGGGCGGGGGAAGAGCGGGAGCGGGGCGGGAGGGGCGCAGGGAGGGCGCGGAGCCCGGCGTGGAGGCAGCGAGCGGTCGGGAGGGGCCGGCGTTCGGGCTTCCCCCCACGAATCCCCCCCGACTCCCCGTCCACCTGTCCAGCGAGGCCGGGTGGAAGATACCCACAGGAGAACTGGGCTGATGGAAGCTCCCCCCCACCCCACGTGGATTTTTTTTTTTATGTTGCCCCTTAATATAACTCACATTCTATTTATTGGCAGGATTTTTCATTTTTACAATAAACAGCTGCACCAGATTTTTCTTGTTTTCTCTGTCTTTCATTTCTCAGTCTCTGAATCTTACTTAATGAGGCAGTACTGAATGTGCTGTCTGCACTGAAGCTCAGCAGGATGTGCTATATTCAGAGGTTTTGATCATTGCATGCAACTCTCCTGTATGTGACTTTTCCTTTTCAGGCCCCTCCGAGGCATTCCTTGCTCACAATGTATAGAACAAAAGTCAGCTTGAAAGACCGTCAGCAACTTTATAAACTGATAATTAGTCAGCTCCTGTATGATGGATACATAAATATTGCCAATGGCTTGATAAACGAGATAAAGCCACAATCAGTCTGTGCACCATCTGAACAACTGCTGCACCTAATTAAATTAGGTAAGCTGGGATAAAAACAAAAACTAACATAAAAGTCCAGTTTCTAAATCCTTGGATTAAATCCTTGTGAACTAAGCTCTTACACAAGGCTTACTTCTAGTAACACCACAAAGTTTTTGTGTGTTTTGATGCAGCCCATTTTTTGTTCTGTACTACACCTTGTGTTCCAGTAAGCAGGATCACTGCATCCACAGATGTGTTAGAGTTGGATCCAGCGCTGAATCACAGCTGTGATTCTTCCTGAAAATTTTGGAAAGGGAGTGAGTCCTTCCACTGGCCACTTTGCTTAGCCTTTGTATAGCGCTGTCAATAAAATCAACTTTGCAATCTAGGGTCTCAGCAAAGGTATATTCCCTCTTCTCTCTGTGTATCTTTCTCTCTGAAAGTACAACTGTGCTGCAGAAAGTAGTCAGAATTCCTGAGCTGCTGTTGAAACAAGCCAGCTAGGTTATTACTGGAAGAGGCTTAACCATGACAGCATGTCTCCTCTGTATTGTAACTGAACTGGTTCTGCTGCTTGAACTAGTTGATTTCCATGGACATAAATGTGAAGCCTCTTCTGTCTGAAATACGAATACTAGGTTCTCAGTCTGTAGATGAAAGCAGCAAAAACTTCTGTGAAAGTTGATAACTACAGCTAAAGGAATGTAGCTGCAAATTTGTGTATCCTGCCTTGGTACAATTTACAGTGCTGAACTGGCTTTGTCCTGTAGATGCATCCTGCACATCAAAAAGATTCTGTAAGGTGGGTGTGAAGTAATCATTTTCATTAGCAATGTTAGGATAGTAGTTTGTGTGGTGGAGTTTTGCCTTCAGTAAAGCAGAAAAAGGAATCATTGGTAAATGCTTCTTTTTTTTTTCCTTTAAATCTCATGTAATAGCATTGGGTCTTGTTTCACCCTTTAGAAAGGTAATTGTAGACATGTCTATGACTTCTGTAAGTGGTTGTGTACTTAATATTAAGTAATCAATACTTCATACCGTACAACATTTCCTGGTTGCATTTCCACAGTCATACCAGAGGTGAGCACGTTTAGTGAAACTGCCTCTCATTCTTTGTGAGAAGTCGTGCTGTACAACTAAATCTGTTCTGCTCGCTTAGCTTTGTTCAGCATGGGCTGTCTCTCCTAAATCCTGATTTGTGTAGCTGCTAATGAAGTCTGGAGGATAGATATGGGCATAGCCTGTCTTTCTAAAGAGAAGGTAAGCCTGATTTAAGAACATCAACTTTTCTCTTTTCAGGCATGGAGAATGATGACAGTGCTGTTCAATATGCAATTGGACGGTCAGATACGGTAGCTCCAGGCACAGGAATCGACTTAGAATTTGATGCAGATGTACAGACCATGTCTCCTGAGGCTTCTGAATATGAGACTTGTTATGTCACATCTCATAAAGGACCGTGTCGTGTTGCTACATATAGCAGAGATGGACAGTTAATAGCTACAGGATCTGCCGACGCCTCAATAAAAATTCTTGATACGGAGAGAATGCTGGCCAAAAGCGCTATGCCCATCGAGGTAAAATATGACTTGAATCATAGCTGCTTTGTGAGTTCTTGAGCTGCTGTCTCTGTTTCATGCCATGTCTCTGCCTTGTGGCTGCCTCAGTGGGTTGGACTAAATATGTCTCGCTGTATTTCCTACTCCAACAGTGGTTCATAAAGTACCCTTGAAGAAAAGGAAGAAGAAATAGGGCAAGTGTACCTGTGTAACTTCTCACAGCAGCCTAGAAAACTGAGCCAGAAATTCCTTCTAACAGCTGTTGATAATCACTATACTCCGTGAATGGTCTGATTTTGAACCCACTTTCACTTCTGGCTTTCTGCAGCACCCAGTGGCTGTGTTTCAGTACTGTTTCACAGAATACGTATTTATTTGGTTTACTTTCTTTCTAATACACTTATCAGGCAACAATTTAAAAGTGTATTTTTTCCACAGAATGCACACTAAATTCTCAGCAGCATCCCACACAAGTTAAAATAGCAGTTTTCCCAGTTCATACAGCTTTCCTTAAGTCATGTGGCAGTGTAATGTTTTGATTTGGACTGTTTACAAAGGTGATGTATTTTCTAGTATCAGTTCTCTGCTGCTGCTGAGTTTGTCCTTGAGCAAATTCACTGACCTTTGAGAAGACACAAAGGTGTTATCTTGTAAGAATTTCTAATTGTATAAAGATATCAGGTCTTCAGATAATTGATAAGTGATTAGATGTCAGAAAGGTCACCATTTGGCCGCTTGGGCAAATGAAAAAAGTACATCGCCTGTTGAAAGAGTGTTCTGCTTTCTAACACTACGTTGTTCAATGTTCTTTCTAGGTCATGATGAATGAGACGGCACAGCAAAACATGGAAAATCACCCCGTTATTCGGACTCTGTATGATCATGTGGATGAAGTTACATGTTTAGCTTTTCATCCAACAGAACAGATCCTAGCATCTGGTTCAAGGGACTACACGCTTAAATTGTTTGACTATTCAAAACCTTCTGCCAAAAGAGCCTTCAAATATATACAGGTTAGATACAGTGGTCCATTTCAGAGCAACCAAAGTTTGAATGTGTAATTACTGAGGCATCAGTGAGCTGAATTGCATCTGAGTGTCTAAGTGGCTAATTATGTTAGGAGTATGCAGCTACAAAATTTGCAGACGTGCTTAGTTACGTGTTAGAGTTGATGTGTAATGGATACCTGTCACTATAGTCTGAGATTCTTGTGCCAGTTCGGTTTCTGTTCATTTAGACCTAATCTACTATGGATGACTCTGAAATCAGTTAGAATATCTTGGTTCTAGAGGCAAGTTTAGGGTTATGTGGTGGCTGACAAAACCTACTGCTGTTGTTGCACAGTATCCCAAAAAGGAGTGGGCACAGAAAGCTGCTCTAGGAGAAAAACTCTTACATTTAAATGTAGCCTGTCACTTCAATAGTGTAAAGGGCATTTGCAGTTTTGCAAAAAAATGATGTGTTGTGCTAATTGATAACGTAACTAATTTTCTTAGCATTTTAATGCTGCCACAATTGGCACTTCAATTTTGGATTTTTGTTTTTAAACTTACACCAATTATGTGTTTTTGGTCAAACAGGAAGCAGAGATGTTGCGCTCCATCTCATTTCACCCCTCTGGAGATTTCATACTTGTGGGTACCCAGCACCCTACTTTACGACTTTATGATATCAATACTTTCCAGTGTTTTGTGTCTTGCAATCCTCAAGATCAGCACACTGATGCCATATGTTCAGTAAATTACAACGCAAGTGCAAACATGTATGTGACAGGAAGTAAGGATGGATGCATCAAACTGTGGGATGGTGTTTCAAATCGCTGCATCACTACTTTTGAGAAGGCACATGACGGAGCTGAAGTCTGTTCCGCTATTTTCTCCAAAAATTCCAAGTATATCTTGTCAAGTGGAAAAGACTCTGTAGCTAAACTGTGGGAGATATCCACTGGTCGGACACTGGTCAAATACACAGGTATGTGGCAGGTGGCCTTCCAAGTCACCTTTACCAGGTACTGACCAACGAGGGGGCGGTGGTATTGTCTGAAGAATGAGATCTGTAACTGCTGAATACTAATCCTTAAAGCTAAGGGGAAACATTTTGAGGATAAATTGCCCCAGATTTTTATGGAAAATTTCATGTGATCTACTTCCATAAGAGAAGTTGTGTCAGTGTTGACCTATTTAGTCTAAGGAGATTTTTGGAGACTGAACTTAACATCATTACACCATTCCTTTTGGAGGGAAGTTACTGTCTAGCTAGGGAAAAGTAAATAGGAACATAAATCCCCTAAGGAATAGAACACTTGGGAAGAAAGTTTTGTTTTCTCGTTTTTCTTTAGCAGTTTATATTTTTTAAAAAAACATCATGGCTTTACTTGTTGGTGATCAGTTCTATTTATGGGCTTTATCAGTTTAAACTGCACCCCTACTCTAGCAAAAAAAAAAAAAAATGGAAGAGTCAAAAGTAATGCATAATCCTTTTTGGGTTAGAGGAGACCACTTGCCTGGAAAGTACCCCAGAGTGCAGGTGAATTGAACCCATTATACTTGTGCAACTGAGAGTTCTAGTAAGCCATGGCAATGCTCTGAAAACTGGCTGCAGCTGTGTGGTTGTTTTGAAGGATACAATTGTGTACAAGGTTACAGCATGCTGACAATATCGTGCTTTGATCTCAGCAGGACTTAGGAAATGATGGAAGATGGAAACTGCATGTAATAACAGTTACGTGCCTGGGGAAGCTTTTGTGTAAAACAGTCATGTGCTTAAGTATTAGGAGTGGTACCATGACAGCAGAGTGGATGTTCAAAACGTTTTGTATCACTTTTTGGGATGTGTGCAGTCCTTTTGTATGCTGGCTGTATTTTGCTGTCAACCAGCAGGGTGCAGCACCTCCTTAATAAACGCTTTCAAAATATCAGGTAGGATGCAGGTGTATTCCTTGCAAAGTAAACACCTAAATATCAAACAAATTTTCTTTGAAGGGAGAGGAGGAAGGTATGGCCAAAGTAGATCACACAATGTGCTATATGATGCACGCATTAAAAACAGAAGTTGTTATTTATAGTGAGAATCTGTGTTTACCAATAACTGTGGTCTTTGGTTAGTTACAGTTGCAAGCCTTGTACAATAGACCTGAAGTATCTTGAGTGCTCTTAGAGCTTGCTGGTTTGCACTCGTGCTGAGTGGCTGGACTTCATGTGTAACTACAAGAGAATATCCGTAACTGTTTTATCTGTTCTGTGTTGTATACTGACTGAGAAAATAAGGCTCTTTCATAAACTACTGCAATTGATAGCTATGGGAAGTTCACTTCTGGGTGTTTGGAAACTTCCTGAAAGTGATCCTATTTGGGTTAATATTTTACTGCATGTATTTAGGAGCTGGTTTGAGTGGACGTCAAGTGCACAGGACACAAGCTGTCTTCAACCACACAGAAGACTATGTGCTGCTTCCAGACGAAAGGACCATAAGCCTCTGCTGCTGGGATTCAAGAACTGCTGAACGGAGAAATCTTCTTTCGCTTGGGCACAACAGCATTGTCCGCTGTATCGTCCATTCTCCTACCAATCCTGGCTTCATGACCTGCAGTGATGACTACAGGGCTAGATTTTGGTACAGAAGGTCAACAACAGACTAAGGACACCTTTGTAACAGAGTGATTATCCAGATCCGTTATATCATCTTGTATTGATTGTACTGCCAACGGATGCCTAGATGAGAGCCATGCTGTGTCTGGTGGTTTTGTTGGTTGGTCGGTTTGTTTGAATTCTGTCAAATGGCAGAAAAATATTGAAATACTAAGTTTTGCCCCGCGCTAATTTTTTTTATTAGTGTGTGTGGCATTAAGTTTTGTAAGTCATCTCTAATTTTACTCAACAAGTTGGGGTGCAGAATGAAATGATCCTTGCAGGAAGGATTAAACTTGTTCTCCTGTCTTTCTGAATCCTGCGAAAGATAATGTGACTAGATCTTGCTCAAACTGGGCAGTGTGAGCCAGTTTTGCTCTGCATTGTATCTGTGCAATCCCTCTGAAGTCTGTTTAAAGAATGGATTACACAAGTAACAGCAGAACTTGGCAATTATTTTAATGAAGCCTTAAGCTGTCTTCAGTTCTGATTCATGCTTTATAAAGCTGTTTTGTATCTTTGTCTTTTTTTTTTTTTTTCTGCCAGTTGGCCAAGTGGACCTTTGATTCTGAGCCAGTCTTGTGCCATAAGAATTTGAAACATTTTAAATTGTTTAGATGAATTCAAGAAATGGTGTTCTAGTTCTGCTATTAAAGTTCAGACTTGAAATCTTGTCTTCTTTGGAATTTATCTTAAGTGTAACTTCAAATTAAATTCAATGAATATTCAATACTGCAACTATAAAATATGGCAGTGCTGCAGTGAGTGAGAATGAGAGTAATTTTGCCATAGAGATCTGTAGTAACCCATCAAAGAAACTTGTGGTATTAATTTTCATATATGTATGTCAGAAACATCAATTTGCTTCATTTTATTTAGAAATTTTCATTCTGTCAGTGTGTCACACAGCACTTGAATGACTTTCTGAATTGAAAAATGCAGACTCGTTTTCTCTACGTATTTTGTCCAATAGTCCAAGTTTCCCAGACCTTGCCGTATTCAACAGAAGTACAGATCATTCAATCTATGGTTAAACCTTCTGTAAGTGTGAAATTTCACTATGTATTCTTACAGATTGGTCAGATGCTTACAGATCTGGTCTGTGTGGTGTTAAGTGTGTTCTTTCAGGCATTCTATCTGCAGCATGGTGCACAGTGCTTTTCAGCTTCACATCTGGGAAGCTTTCTTCAGTCATGAGCTGAACACTTGCTTTCATTACATGTAAGGTTGTTTGTTAACTGCTGGGTTAACTGTCCATTGCCATTGATTAAGTGTCTTGTCAAGGGCTGATGAGGGTACAGGTTTTGTCTATATTTAAATAAAGATTACCTTTTTAAAAGTTTATTTAATATATAAAGGAGGAAGTGTATCAATTTTCTTTTCTTTGTAACGAAGGATAAATTAATAGAGCATTGGAAGGATAGGATTTGGGGATCTTACAGCTTGATGAATTACTCTGTTGCGCTACATTTGAATCAGCCAACTGTGGACTTGCAGTGTAGAATGTTTGATTGTTTTTGTTCTTTGGCTTTTTTTAAAAGAAAGAATTAAATTTAATCATCTTAAACCATACAACTATGCAAAACAAATTTCCTAGTCTTAGCAATCCTCTTCCCTCCTCCTCTGCTTCCCTTCAGGTTTCTAAAACTTTAGAAACGTGGGAGGCATGAGATAGTGATTCTGGTGGCTTTTTTGGTGGAGGAAGGAGAACCAGTGCTTGGTGGGAGGGAAAAGGGAAGTCCTGACACAGTAGTGAATGCACACTGTACTAGCTCAGCAAAAGCAGCCCTCTGATACTAGAGCCTGCCTGCTAAATTGATAGCAGTGATCATTCTTCACTAAACTGCAGCATTTGTTCCAATTCGGTTAAAGCAGCTGTCTGTAAGTAACTCCTTTGCTGCTGGTCTTTTTTTGAAAGTGTCTTTGCTGTTTTATAAATTAAAACATTGCTGAATATAAGTTCGCAGCATGCTAGCTTTCAGGTCAAGCTTCCTTAATTCTCTCGAGGATTTGTTTTTTGTTTGTTTGGTTTTTTTATCTTGAAACAAAAATTTGATCTGTTGAAGGAAAAGCATGCTGAAATGAGCCACTTTTTCATGTCTTTCAGCAGTTCTTGTGTAAGAGATTTGATGGGTGCTGCAGAGGGAAAACTGAGGTGCATTTGGCTGCAGGATGTTCATACTGATTTGGTTAAAATAGTTTGATTTCTGTAGGTATTTACAATAAGAGGCCTTGTTTTTCACAGTACCTAAGTTATTTGCTAAGGTACTTACTTTGCTCCATTTCTTAGGCAGATGGTTTGAAAAATACAAGAGATGTTAGAGTGAACTGGTAAGTCTGAGGAACCCTTATCAAAAGTTCTAAGGTAGTGAGGAGGTAGACAAGGTAGGCTAGCAGCCCCTCTGCTGCCATCTGTCACGCAGCAACAAGATGTAACAGGATATTGATGGGAAAGTTCAACCTCTTCTGCTATCCCACCAACATCCACCTCTGACATCATGGGCCAACGTGATGAAATAGGAGGTGTTGCTTTTGGAGCAGCCCTTGTAATTACACTACTTGAAGTTCTTTGCTCCTCAGAAATTAAGGGCACCTCTGCTTTCACCTGAAAGAGGAAGCAAGTGTGTGAACAAGTTCTTGAAAACTAGAATTCTTGCCTGAGATTGTGAGCTGCCCTGGGTGCAAGCACAGGCCGAAGGGATGGCAGTGACTGCTGCCTTTCCAAGGAAGAGGGATCTTCCACTGGACAGCAGATCACCTCCATGGGGGAAACACTTGTTGACCAACAAACATCAATCTCCTCTCTTACAGTTTGGGCAATCCTTCATTTGACAAAGGAACACTTTACCATGCATTCATGGTCTCATCTCTTTAATTTTTCTGCATTATGGACGGTTATTTCTGATCAGTAACTGTAGCAGCCCAGCTAAGGAGAGCAGGAAGCAGTGCTGCCCTCCTGAGGATTGGTTGTTTCGTTTGGAAAGCCCTTAGCAAGGAGGAATTTCAGAATGCCTGTCGCTTTATCTTGATGGACTGCTGGCTTGGAAGGAGGCAGAGAAGTATCCCCAGAATTTGCCTATTTTTTTGTGCTGAAGTAGTTTGAAATTACAGTTCTTCTATTAACTAAAATTCCAATGCTGCCCAATTTAGAGTCAGTACCTTCTGGTAGCTACATCCCACTGTTCTCCACTCAGAGCCCCAGGATTTGTTATCTCCTTAGGAAAGCCTTCATCACCTGCTTGCAGGTCCTTCAGCACTTTGGCCTTCACTTCTGCTTGGCATGCTGACTGGCACCTGGGTCTCGGGAAAGTGTTCCCTAAGGGGACGCTGCTGGAATTTGGCTTTCTTGCCACTCATTGGAACCTTAAGTGGGGTACTGGTCTGGGATGAGCAGTTCTCATTTCCTGGACACAGAGGCTGTCTTTCTGCCAGAGCTGCTCCATGAGACTGAGTCCCAGAAAAAACTGATGTGTGGTGAAGGAAAACTGGTTAAGAAAGTTGTAGTTCAGGTCTGGATGTTGCCTCTGTGCCTGGAGCAAGCTCCTTAAATGCTGCAGCAAAACTGCTGCTCCCTGAGCAGGGCATGGCAGGACAGGAGCTGGAGCCCAAACATTAACTTTGTGTGTGCTCAGGGTTTGGTGCAATGGGGAGGAATCTTCTACGTAGAATTCACTCTCAAATATGTATAGCAATACTTAAGGTTTTCACAAAGCCCCTGGATCTATATAATGAAAAATTGTAACAAAGTGCCTTAAATGCTGAGATGGCTTTGAAAGGCACAGAAAATGTTGGCTTAGAAATCCTGAGCCAATGCAACTGTGGCAGTCATTTCTATCAGGCATTGTGCAGGCGTTGCGGTGCGTAGTATTCTTGTGTTCATTACAGTTCTAAAAGAGGAAATACAGGAACATGTAGCAAAAAAGGAGTGACGCTTCTGGCTGTGGTTAATTGCAGCAAGTTGGTGACAGACAGTTCAAGGAAAATTCCACTTGCAGACAGACTTTTCTCGCACCTCTGGATGCTGATAGGGTTTTTCTGCTTTGTTCTGTTTTTCATCTTATTTGCTGTCTCAGAAGCTGTGTTTCACAAGGATGGGCTGCAAGCATTGCTGCACACTTTTAAGGGCAGAGCTGTCAGATGTGCCCTCCTGAGATGTAGGTCCTGGCACACAGTGACTGCGCGCGGCTGAGCTCCCTGCACCCCGCGGTGTCTGTGCTGCTCCGGGGCAGCCGCTGTGGGTGACAGCAATGGACAAGAGCATAAGAAGCTACAGAACTGCAAAGGTATGTCTGGTTTGGTTTGGGTATAGCATATACATAAAAAACGTACATTCTAGAGCAGGATTTGATGTTTGATCTCAACTTAATGCTTGGTGATGTTGGAAGTGTGTGGTACTCTCATCCCGGGCAGAGCTCTCTAGGATGCTGTTGTGCAAAATGTCTCTGTGCTTTTTGCTGTGAGAAAACCATTGACTGGAGAAACGTTTTCATGGGGAGGACTCTGAATAAAGCAGGATTCCCAATAACAAATATGTGAATACACACACTTGTGAAATAATAAATACATAACCTCAAGGTTCCCTGTCCTGCTGTTGTGCGACAACATCTGCTGTACGCTGTTATGCTGTCAGAGGCTTACAGGGACAGTCCAGATGACCTGGTGCATTACAGACAATTTCTGTGCATTATGAGCAAAACAGAAAAAGGCTTAAAGTGCTGTCTTTGTTTCTTTTGAAAGACTGAACCTAACCGATAAAGTTTTCCACATTGACCTGTTGTATTCACCTTGTCCTAATACATTCTTAATAGGCAGATTAAGGGTCAGAAAATGCTGAAGTCTTAACGCTTGGGTTGTCCTGCTGTCTGCATGCCCAATAAGCAGTGTAAGAGAATTAGTTTTTCACCCTGAGTTATGGTCTCAATGTTTACTCTAAATAAACTGCTGCCTGGAGATGCGACACAGAACGTAGCAAGGGAAGACTCGAGTTACTAATCTGAGGAGTAAATGTTGCACTCAACATTTTCCATTGAGCCATGCAAAGGTGAGAGGGCAATTTCTAGTGTTAAATCATCAGAAACCGATGTAGGACATCTATTCAAAGGGAGCGTTCCCTTCTGGGTATGCTGTCTGAGGTTTCCCAAGTGGCTTGCTGCTGATGGCTAAATAAATGTTATGGTAGCAAGCTGATTTCCAGCCCTGCCCTGAGGTCCTTAGACACATCCACAGCATACGCAACCAAATTTGGAAGAAATGACAACTAGAAAAAGCCAAATTTCTTTCTGCTATATCATTTATAAACCATGTGTAAGGGAGCATCAGAGAGTACTGTCCATTGTAATGTCTGAATGCTGTACTGAGTACAGAAATAGTAAAGGACGTGTCTTCCCCACTCGGGGCTGCCTGAAGTGCCAGCAGGAGCCTCCCCTGACAGCAGCGCTTTGCCATCGGGCTGTGCCCCAGCTCCTCCATCTTCACATGGAAAACCATTTCCGAAAATGACTCAGTGTGGGATCACCCCCCGAGAAGTGATGTCATTCCTCTCGTGTTGCACCTCCACCATTGTCCCCACAGGAAATGTTGCACAGCTCGGCGCAACGTAAGACCCAGCTAGCTGTGCTTGGGAAATAGTTCTCTTCTTGTCAGACACCATGTCTGTGTTTTTGTCAAAAGAAAAACAGGCGCATTTCTTAAGCACACTTAAGTTAATCTGAAATTTGCCTCCCTCCAAAGTGCTCAGTTTGTCTATTCCCATCTTGTCCACAAACCGTGCACGAAGCTGTTTCTGTGGGCTCCTCCACCTGGGAATACGAACACCCACAGCCCCACGTATCCATTGCAAACCTGGGAGCACAGATGTGTTTCAGAACAGGATTTGCCACAGCCAATACATGGAGCAAGGACTTATTGAAGTGGCCAAGGGGAAATACTGGAGAGGGTGATGATGTCCCCATTCCTCTGCGTCTCAGTGACAAATTTGGGGTTATTCTTGGGGAAGCAGATGGGTGGAGGGGGAGATCTGTGAGGTAGAACTTTAGTTTGCCTCTAAGTTTTACCCTTTAGTATTCCCCTTCAACTCAGGGGAATTTTTGTCTCATTTAACCTATCGCCAGTTATCCCAAACTTCTAATCACTGATGTGGGTACTGAGAAAGAATAAAACACAAGCAGTTAGGTAAACCCCTTTCTTCCCTCTTCCTAATCCCAGTGTGCCCTGGCTGTGTGCCCCTACCCCTCCAGGATGGCACCTGGGTGCTGGGCTGGGAGCATGGGGCTGGGTGCTGGGCTGGGAGCACTGGGCTGGGTGCTGGGCTGGGCACTGGGCTCTGCTGCTGCCCTGTGACCATCACGTGGGTCACCCCTGGCCACAGTCTTCGGGCTGTCCCTGCCCTGGCGCTGCAGGGATGCTGCCTGGGGTTACCTCGAGAGAACACCTCGCTGTGTTCAATGCTGCTGTGTGGCCACGAGCTGTTACCGGCATTTCTGGAGCGTTCCAAGGGTTGGTAGCACCTTACGTCTTCTAGGGCAGTAAATGAGCGGCTGTTTTTCATCTTTTGCACAAAGTGGGGTGTTCAGGCTGTAAAGTGCTCTTTGCAATAATTAAAAAAAATATATGAAGAAGAAAGACCCTGAAGGCGTTCCGATGGGTTGCTTTGTGCCAGGAATTCTCTCTCATTTGACAACTGCAGTAACCGCTTCTCTGTTCCAAGCCCCAGTCCAAAGGAGTTGATTTTGTTGAGCATTTTCAATGCAATATTTTTTATTTGAGATGCATCATTTTCTAGCTAAGTGAGTGTGGGTTTGGCAGTGTCTAATTTCATCTCAGGGCTGCTGTGGAAAGAGGAAGGAAAACGCTGCAGCCAGAGAAAAGGCAGCAAGTACAAAGCAAAACCAGTGAGAGCGCACAGACGTTACCAAGTACAGAACAGTGACATGTGCTCATGTGCACGAGCATAACCTGGGCTGAGCTCCTGCTGAGCAAATAGCAGCCAACTATGGACAATTTTATGTAGCACTCCTGTTCGATAACATTAAGCAGCCTTTAATAATTAAGGAAACAAAACCTTTCACCCGCAGTTAATGTTTAGCTCTCCTCGGGTTTTCTGCCTCTGAAGAATGGGGTTGTTTTGCAGTTGTTTCCCAAATTACGAAGGAGATCTGCTCAGTTCTTGGGAAACCTGAACAGGAAAATTTCAAAGTATATCAACATGCTTTTAAGCACAAAGGAACAGAAGTAAAAACTGATGCTGCAAAAACGCTGTAAAATCAAAGACATCAGTTCCATCCCCACTGCTCCGTTTCCCTGCCAGGACGCAGTTGTAGAAGAAAAGGCATTTCCCTGGGGGCTCTGCACGAGGGACATCTGCGTGGCCTGTGCCAGGCCCTCATTAGCATTGGCAGCTGCAGGCCAATAGCACCCGGAGATAATTTTGCAACGCAATTAGCTCCCTCCGCTCCTCATCACTGCTGTGCTCTGCAGCTCCCAGGGAGTGCGGTGGGAGGAGGGACTGTGCTGTGCTGAGCTGTGCTGTGCTGTGCTGTGCTGTGCTGTGCTGGGAGAGCTCCTCCGGGCTCAGGGCATGGACTAACGGGGAAGCGGGAGACGACACAATGAAGCTCAACGTGAGTACTGGATGATTTTATTTCTGCTGCGTTCAATTTAAGTGCATTTATCATGTTTGTAATGGAAGCGTGTCAGGCTACGGCAGAGCTGCTTCTCAAGCTGTGCTGTTGATCTTGTTTGCAAGTTACGAACAGAGCACATGGGCTTAATTCTTAAAACTCAGTATGAGTTCAGTTGAAAAATGCTTTATTGAGAAGAACAGCACTGGGGCTCACGAGGGTGAGGTTTTGTCCCATGGGTGTTAGGCAGCGGGGTGCCTTGCTGAAAGGTTACAGCGAGTCACTAGGATGCCCTTTGCCTTCCTCACTTTCTTGGAAATAATGAGCATACATAACTAAAATTTCAATTTTACTTCATGGGAAAGAGGATGATGTATTAAAAAACACATGCTGATTTAACACTGATTACCGAGCTTTGAGCAATGGAAATATGTCACAGCCCGAGGGGCTCTGCCGAGGCCGTGTCGGTCACTACGAGCGCGTGGGGCCGGGCAGCTCCAGGCCAGCGCCTGACCATGTCCTGCACATCCTCTGCAGGGAGGAGTGGAGCTCAGAGCAGAAGTGAGGGGGACACTGTTTGCTTTGAGGAAACGCTGCTCTGTCCTGAGAGGAGGTGAAATAAGCGGGTGAATCAAACCCGGTTCGTAGTTACACGTAAATGTTTTCCTCCGATTTCCAGAGCAGTGCATGGGCAGCAGGAGCTTGTTCTGTGCTGAGCACTGTCTGGCTGTGCAACGAAATGAATCTTTCAAGCTGACACCACAGCTGAGCTCTGGCAGCTGCGGCCCCAGGCAGGGACCTGCGGTCACCGCATGCCCTGCGCTAATGAGGGTGCAGTGGGACAGGGACAGGGCAGAGGGAAACACGCCTCCGTCTGCCCTGGGGACGTGTCACATTTCTCACCCGTTCCCTGGGCAGGCAGAGGAGAGCATGGGCCCTGCTCTGCAGAATTGGTGTTAAGCAGCTTTTTCCTTAGAAGAACTTTGTGTATCTTAAAGCCCATGTTTGGAAATGAATGTTGGAGTAAAATGCAATTAAGGTACCAAAAGGTTTAGAAAAGTCAAAAAAAGTAAATTAATTGGAACATATGGGCAAAAGCCTTTGGATAGCAGGAGGAACCGAAGCCCAGAAATGTATACATTCCTTTTTGAAATATCAGGAAATGGCAGTTTATTTTTCCTTGAACTTGGGCATGAAAGCGCTCTGAATGGGAACGAGATCCCGCTGCAGGCAGCAGCGGGGCGGTGCGTCTGCTGGGTCGGTGTCGCTTCGCTTTGATCAACGTCTGTGCAGAAACTAACGGGACGGGCTTGGCGTTCCCATCGCTGCATCATTGGCTAGATGTAAACCTGCACAAGTTTCCTTCCAGCTAATTCTGCCTGAGGTTTTAATATGAGTTGCTCTTTATTTCTTCAGAAACTGACTTGATCAGTGGGAACCTGAAGCCTGACATTTACTGCGTTTCCACCCCCTAAAAAATCAATTAACCCTTTAAAGACACAAAAGCAAGACCTGATACACATTCCTTGTTGAAGCTCACACGACAAGATCTGGAACTTCAGTATAACAAGAACAGCCTTATTTTCTGAAATACACAAACAAAAAAGTGAAGTAGAAGCACCCTATACAAGTCACAGTTAACACAGAGCATAGAGCAGGGTGTGCAAGCTCCGCAGCTAGGAGGAGGTCACATGCATACAGAGAAAGATCTGAGCACTTAATGCAAATTCTTCTCCTGCATATGCTGAACATGTGAACTCTGTCTACAATTAACTGAATTGGGCAAAACTGAAATGGACGATATTGGGCTGCTCTTCGACAGGGCCATAGCTGGGAAGCACGCTCCCAGCTCGCAGAGCTGTG
This sequence comes from Penelope pileata, assembly GCA_013396635.1. NCBI lineage: Eukaryota > Metazoa > Chordata > Aves > Galliformes > Cracidae > Penelope > Penelope pileata. The sequence continues at coordinate 942,751 of WBMW01006209.1, read as the reverse complement.
GGGAATGTTTGTTTCTTCAGCTCTGTTCAGAGGTGAGGAGATTAACTGGGAACGGTTCTGTAAACATGTCAGAGGGCGTCACTGATCACAAACATAACAGCAACCAGCCCTTTGCCTGCAGTCCTCTCTTTTTCTCAAAATACTTCATCCCATTTTTCTGCAATAAAAGATTTTTTGGTATGACTTGAAATACATGTTCATCCACACAGGAAATTTCCACAAAAAAAATTACCTTGTTTAGACGATCTCAGCAGGGTTTTAAAGAGGCAAGCTTAAGAAAATAGATGAAAAAGTACTTGTGTTTTTTTTTTAATGGAAAATGAAAATTCTGTCCAGTTCTGGAGTACCCAGAGATCACAGGAAGCAGTAGGCAGCAATATCAGAGTTTCCAAATACAAACTGAGGGGGAAGGGAGCACAGAAACTGCACTGACAGACTTGCAGAGAAGCTGCTCAAATTATCATTTGATAACTGTGAAGGATTTTTCTAGCAATATTTGCATCTATTGTATGGGGGAGAAGGGTCTGCTGCATACTGCTGAAGATGGGGGTTGGGATAAGAAAGTGTTGCTTAGTAATAGCAAATATTTTGTCATGTTCTAAGGTTGTGGGGGTTTTGGTTTTTTTGGTGTTCTTTTTTTTTCCATTTTGTTTGTTTGTTTGTTTTTTGTGGTGAGAGCATTGCAGGGTAAAGGTGCACAAACTACAGAGATGTAAAAAATCAGATGGAAAGGAGAGTCACCACCACGTATTAGATCAGCGGATGTAAAATTCAGTAGAAGTAGGTTACACTTCCAGGTACGTAAGAACTATTCTTCACACCTAACTTAACGTTACCAGAGTCCTCATGCTGCAAAGCTGTTCAGCATGGTTCGCTCTGTGTGTGACTAATTAACATCGCAGTAACGAGGTCACGGACTCCCATATGGAGGAGAGCAGCCTCTTACAAAAAGGTTGCAAAGGGAGCAGCCTCTGCTCTGCAGGTCTGTGCTCTGTCATTGCCTCGTTAGGATGTGCCTGGAGAGCAGGGGAACAGGGCTGTCTGCCCAGGTGCTTCCCCACGGGGCGATGAGCTGCCTTTTAGGATGTTCTGCACCTTAGGATGGTTTCTATAGGGCTGCTGATAGGCTGACAGGGATGAAGCAACAAACGTCAAAGAAGAAAAGCACTTGGATCTCATCTGCACTGCTTCAGTGCTTATTGCATGATGGCCGTTGTAAGGACACATGAATGAGATCACATAAAACAACGAAGAGCTGTGCACAGCCCTAGATGGCATTTTGTGGATGATAGTGTTGGACAGGCAGTTTCCGCTCCTCTGGTAATAAAGAAAGAATGCAGATCCCACTGGCCCCACAGCACAGCTTCCTCCCAGCTAAGCATCCCATAAGGTCTCTGCGACCCTGGGAATGTAGAATTTGTTTATGGTTAATGGCAGGTCAGAGATTCTTCTGCTTACATGATAGGAAGGGGCTGCCACAGTGATTCTTTACATATGTCCTAGGCAGCTGGAAGTGTAGATAGGGCCCGATTTCTGCCAAACAACCCCGTGTCAGATGAGCCAGAGCCTGTGCTACAGATGACCTCACTCCACAAAGCCACAGATGTACCTGGTAGACCTTTCTTGTTGTCAGATCAAACATTCACCTGTTATAAATGTCCTTAACTTTCAGCCACAAAATCGCTCCTACTGTCACTGTGATCACAAAACTGATTGGCTAGGATGAGTTCTCTTTAAAATGTCCTAGAAACCGAGCAAATTGGAAGAGTTCTGGCATCCAGCAGCTTCTCAGCAATTCCCTCTATGTCTTAATGTGAGCAGATGGAGCTTGTAGGATGCTGGCTGGGAGCTAGGAAGAGGGCACAGATGGGTCAGGGGCAGTTCCTTACCCACCCTTTCAGTGCTTTGGCTGGCTTGGTGTGACCATACTCCCCATTGCTAAGGGTTTAACTTCAGTGCTACATGCACATAACCGACCAATACCTGTCCCAGCTCAGCTGCCCCAGCGCTGTGGTGTACCTCAGTACCACCTCAAACTCCACTAGAAAAGCAGCCAACCCATAAAAAGCTCTTTGCTGACAGACCCACAGAACTTTCCAGTGCCCAAGCTGGCTGGTTCGATGCTTTCCTGTATGTATCTCTCATAAAAAAACTGAATGCATTAATACCTGTGGTGTTGGGCCATTGCTGTGAGTTTGTTGCATTTTGTTTTACCAGTATCAGGCTGATCTTCAACAGCAGTTTCTTTATCCTGAGCTCATACGCAACAAAGCTGTAGCTGGTACTCCTGAAAACTAACAGGACTTAGAGTTTCCACACTGCCTTTGGTGATAAAGATGCACAAAAGAAATGCTCCCTGGGTATCTTTGGAACCAGCCTTGCTGCTAGAAGGTCCTGAGAGACTGGGCGAGCAACCAGAACGGCCAGAAAGGAAGCAAGAAATAGAGGGGACTTACTAGTCCTACAAGTAGAGGAGCAAGAACACAGAGAGCAAGATACAATTGCAGACCTGTTTGTTCTGTTGATTTATTACATGTTGTGAAAATGTTTCTTCTGTGCTCTTAGAGATGAGAGTTCAGCAGAAACTCAGAAGTTGCATCAGTGGTGTGCCGGTGTTTGCACTGGTTTTACAGCACGTTGCTGCAAACTTCTGCTAGGTTGTGGGCACTAAAAATACACAGAAGAGTCTCTTCAAGGGTAGAAGTTGGTGGTTGTGTGTTTTGTGGTTTGGTTTTCTTGTTTTTTGTGTTTTTTTTTGCAGTGTGATATGAGCATGCAGAAAGAGGATACATTTTGAAAGAGTTTTGCCTGAGACCTTCCTGTAGTTTGGTGGTTACAAATTAGTTATGCACTTTCTTACATGTTTCTACCTTTTACAAAACTCTTTCAGAGACTAGTTCCAAGGAAAATAGGATAAGAAATCTTCACTAAAATACCCCCCTGAGTTTCTCTGCCCATGTTGAAATACACCAAAAAATGTCACAAAGGGGCTGCAAGGCCTTAAATTAAAGATCTCTCAGCCAGTAAGATCACTGCTGCCCCTCTCTCTCCCCATTGCCTGGAATCAGATCTTCACCAGTGGCTGGCCTCTCGCTCCAGTGATGGAGCTGGGGCACCTGAAAGAAAATCACAAGAAATAGAATGATGTTGCTGTGCGCTTAGTACTGAAATTGAGAACGAATGGAGAAGACTTGCTCACAAACTCTGTAATGCCAACCATATGTCTTGAAATGGGAAATTTAGTTTTGCACTGCCTTAGATGGAAGAGAAGACGAGGGGTCAGTTGGAATACGTTCTCTCACTAATATCTGCTGTGGCTGTGCTTGGATGTTGCTGAGTATCGCTCCCATAACTCAGGCTGCTGTCCAGATGTGTGTGGGCCCCTGATGTGTACGGGTCAAATTCTGATCTGCTGAAATTCAGCACATTTACTCTTAAACACAATTTGCAATTAGACTTCTGTAATTTCATGCATTAATTAAATAATTTCAGTAATGTCTCTAGTATGCTATTTCCATAGTAAAGAACTAGCCTGGAAAATGTTGACACTTAAACACCTTTTAAAACCATACTGTGATCCAAATTTCCTCTTTCTTCTTTTGCTGAAACTAGGAGGAAAGGTTTTGTTGTACAGTGCAGGGGAGAGGGGCTCAGCTCCCAAGTTCAGATATCCTGCATGAGCTTGGATGAGGCTCTCTGTACCTCAGCTGCCTGTTTGCACAAGGAGGATGATTCCTCTGGTCCTTTGCACATCATTTTTGGGCCTTAAGAAGAGGGTGTGTCTTGCAAGGTCTGTAGAGTGCTCAGCAAAAAGGGAACAAACATCAAGGCAGATCTAGAAGTGTCACTGATGAATATAGTGAGAAAAGCTGGATGAAGTTCTATGTTTTTGTTGGTTTTGTTTTGGCTTTGTGTTTTGTTTCTTTTTCTCTCAACTGTAAGAACGTGTGAAGTCCAAGCCCACCCTGGGCTGCTCTCTGATGAGATTCCTGAAGGTCTGACTCCAGCACAGGTGGTTCAGAGCATGTGGCACAGCCCAAACAGAAAGTGGGCTACCGTGTTCAAGGCAAGAAGACTGCTTTAATCAGACTGTGCCATAAGGAATATGTGTCTGTTGTTGTCCATCTCTGACAGCAGCTGATGGACAAGTCCATGTATCATAAAAAGGCCATTGTTCATGGCCATTCTCACCAAGAAATGTGTGCTGCTAACAGCAGGCGACTTTCATCAGCTGAGCAGACAAATGGGTTTGCTGCTGCTGCTGCTTCAAACCAGCTGTTTCTTTACAGCAAATGCTCAGCACAAAAATACAAGGCATCGCATTTCCTATTTGGGTACTATCTCTTTGGACATTACTTGCAATTTATGGTAAGAAATTAGTGCTGGAACATCGAGTGGGAAGCAGTCAGTCACATTTTAAAGCTGAAAGCAAAGGGTATGTTGAAAAAACTACTTCCACGGTTCTTTTTATCCTTTGCACAAATGCCTCAGATGAAGAAAGCTACCTGCTGCAACTGCTTGCCATTCGTCTTCACTGAGAGAGCAAATATCCAAAATAAATATGCTAAAAATAAAACGTAATCACTTGTGATTGCCAGACACATATAAGCTTCAGCTGAGACAGGTATAGCAGCCCTGTGGTGATGAAGCCTGGAAGATGTGAGTATTTGCTATCCTACAGATTTTCTGTGTCGTTACGCAAACTGCCTACTCTATTCTTCCCTGGCTTNAAAAAAAGAGAGAGAGAGAGGAGACAGTAAGAGCACTGCTGAGAATACTGGAAGATACTGAATGCTTCAGTTTTCAGTACCTGGTGATGTCTGTGTCATGGAGAGGAATAAGGATGCTGTTTCAGTTGTGCTTACCTGACAAGTTCATGGCTGTGCTGCCCACCTTGAAGGCTGACCAGCAAGCAGAAACACCGATTCATTTGGTGTCACCATGCACAATGCTGGATTTCTCCCCCCGGGCTAAATCACACACGTTGTTAGCCTGGGATTCTGTGAATCCATAGGATTCAGCTCTCCAGCCTAGAGCTGGCATGGACACAGCTGGAGCTGGTGTCTTCAGAAGCACCGCAGCCCCCAGCACTACCAGCAGACACGCAATGAACCCCTCAGGCTGGGGTTCCTGAGAGGTTTGTCTTCATAAGGCTTTCAGAAGAAAAATAGCTTAAGAGAAAATGAATGTTTATTTCTTTTTCAGGTAAGAAATAATTAACAATTAATGTGCAGCTGAAGTCCTCAGATAAATGAGGCAGCAGTCAGGGAGGATGAGTTTTATTTTTGGCAGGGTGATGCATTTCCTCTGACTTCTGACAAACACTTCACAGAATGCTCATGGGGGAAACCACCTATTTTTCACAGCTTGATGTTCCTGAAGTCCAGGTAATGAATGTTAGCTGTGCTTTCAAGAGCTCTGATGGGAAAAGCGATGAAGAAACACAGAGCAGCATTATTATTTCTGCACAGCAGAGAAATGCTTGTAACATTTAAGACTCTGATACCAGCGCTCTGAGGAATGTTCTTTAATTCAAGCCCACCATTTTTTGTATTAAATTGGAATTAAAGTGGGTATAAATGTATGGGCGTAACAGCGCGGTGCCTGTGGTTTTCTCCCTCAGAACACCTTGGCGAAGGCTCTGTACGACAACAAGGCGGAGTGCTCGGACGAGCTGGCCTTCCGCAGAGGAGACATCCTGACGGTCCTGGAGCAGCACGTCATCGGCAGCGAGGGCTGGTGGAAATGCTCGCTGCACGGGCGGCAGGGCCTGGCTCCTGCCAACCGCCTGCAGCTCCTGGCAGGCCCGCAGGCCCCGGTGCCGCCTCCTTCTGCCCCGAGCGATGCCCCAGAGCCACCTGCAGAGCCACAGAACATCTACCAGGTCCCCTCCGTCCCCAAGGCCCCTGTGTCATCCTCTACATACGAGAAGATGGAGGGGTGGGTTAAATCGCCAGCCAGGGCCTCCACCCCGCCCGCCCAGGGGATTTATCAGGTACCGGCCCTGGCTGCACAGCTGCTCAATGAGAGGACCCAAAGCTCAACGCATCAGGTAAGGGTATGAGCAGCTGTCCAAGAAGCTAAATGCTGTTATTAAAGCAACTGCTAGGAGGAGGGAAGTAATAATGGCTATCAGCCTGAAAATTACATTAGAATTTGCAGCAAAGTCAATCAAATAAATAGTGTTTAGGAAATTCTCCCTCGCAGCTTACAGCATTATGGGAGAAAGGCTGATCTGGGCAGTATATGAGAGGCTCTATATTCTGTAGTGTCTCACTTTTTTGACAGCTTAAGGATGCTGTAAAGTAGGGCAGGAAGTAAAGAATAAACTGTTTGTTTGAAGGAATCTAGAAACGATTTGCAAACCCACCCCAGAGTTAAAACAACAAGGCAGAACTTTCTCCTCCACTGGTCTCCAGCATGCATCTATCCAGAGTCTGCTGGCACACGGAGGGGGACTTTGCAATCATCTGCACAGGAAGAAGATTTGTCACACACAAATAATCCTTTGCTGAGACCCTTTGATCTAGCTGCTCAGAGAGCTGCTGTCTCTCTCTCCAGCTGTTGAAGGCTGTCCTTACACTTGCACAAAGCAGCAGCACAACCTGAGACATGCTGGAGGTCGCAGGGCTGTTCAGCAGTGAGCGTGGCCTGAGCCAGTTCCTCTCCCAGCCTGTCTCTGCTGCTGCTCCTGAGACAGTGACCAGGGTATGTGGGGCGAGAGCAGTCACCAGTCCCCTCAGTTACGTGGGATTGCAAACCCAGTTTCTCCCAGGACATCATTACAGCTGCCAGCCTGGCCTTTTCTTTCTCCATTTCTGGTGTTCAGATGAAACATGTAAGCAGGAAATTTAATGTGATTCAATGTCACACTAAGTATTGTATCATCAAAAACTTGTGCTTTCTTCAGCATGAAATTAATGGAGAATCTTTTATAATAAAAGATAAACAGAGCAGGTGTGGAGGGAGTTCAAGTGCAAGCTTTTGGTCCCATGAGCTCTTCAGCCCTGGGTAGCTCTTTATTCTGTGTACAAAAATCACATTAGAAATGTTAATTGGCAAAGGAAAAGAGTTCAACCTCAAACCATATAGCCTTTTAGGCTGAATTAATCAGCATTTGATCTATGGGACTCAGCTGGCCAGCTATCCTCCTGCTGTGTTGGAAGGCAAGCCACTGAGCTGAGGCACTGGATCCTTCCATGCAGCAAATAGGTGCTGGAAAACAGACAAGTTTGGTGAATTTCTGCTGACTGAAACCTATCTTTTCAGCACTTCAGCTGCACGCCCAGAGCTCATGTATTGTTACCATAACAGCAAGCTCAAACCGGGCAATAGCTGCAAAAGACCCTGCTGTACCTGCTTGTTTCTCTGGATTCCTAAGCACAAAGAAGGCAAGACACTTGTAAATTGAGATCAATGCAGTTTTCCATGTTGCGCCAACAAATCAGGCCCTGAAAATGTCATCTATTTCCTCATTTCAATGAGTAGCCCAACATTAGACCTCTCTGGCTTTTCCTGTCTCGGCAATTTCATGAGTCCATGTCTTGCTTACTCAACCAGAGAAAGGGGGAAGACAAAAAGAGGAAAAAACTGAAGTTCTAGCCCACTTTTACTACTTAGAAGTTTAGCTTTGCTTGAGCTGGTTCTTGCACAACGTCCCAGCTGTTGCCACAACAACTGCACCGTGGTGGTCACAGGCTGTACACAGATGCATTGGAGCATTTGGGACTGCCCCGTGTAGATCCTATGGGACAACTGGCAAAGCTCCTGACATACTCAGCTGTTCCCTGAGCAGCTGAGTAAAGCCACTGCAAGTCTTTGAGGGAGATGACTGGATGCAATAAAACAAAGCAAAATCCCTCAAAGCCAGAATGCTTTCACCCTATATAAAAACATTGTCACTTCTTTGTTTGTTCCCCAATGCTCAAGGCACCTTCTTGCTTTGCTGTGGCATAGCACCGAGGGGATCTGTGTTCACTTTTCATCTCTTTTCTTTACATGAGAGCAAAGAGCTTTCACAAAGACATAGCAAGCCACTGTGAAGCTGGAGTCTTATTGCTCTACTACATTTCTCCTAATTTGTTTGCTGTAACTCTTCTATGACAGAGAACATAAACACCAATTGAAAACTATTTTAATGCCTCATCTCCAGCAGTGTTTCTAGGGGTCAATAGTTTGCAATACTCCTTTTGCAAACCAGCTATAGAGACCCAGGCTAAGCCTATGTTGAATGAACAAAACTCAGTATTTTCAAGGTTGATGAAAAGACCTTTCCCAACATTCATATCTTGGCCTCTTAACTAATTGTCCCTCTGGTCTCAGCTTTTAAAGCAACTTTTTAAGCAAACAGGAGAACTAGTTTTTAACTGACCTAAATCATAGAATTCCCATATCAGACTTGTCTGTTTGTGGAACTGTATAGGTCATTGAGGTAATTATGTTTATTTCTTCCAAATGAGTAAATCCTTCACAACTACAGAGAAACACATCTCAGCCTGCATCCTCTTCCTGTTGTTACTCCTGTGAAACATGATTTGACCTAAGGGCTCTGTGAGAGTGGAGAAGTAGAAATTCCCCATCTTTCTTTTTTTAACGGTTCTGCTTTTGGGTGTTCAAAAGATTTAAGTGATAAGAGAAGCTGAATTTTCTCCAAAAATTTTTCCTCCCTTGGTTAATAAGACTGATTCTCTTTGATTTGTATGTGCCCGTGGCAAAGGATAAAAATACCAGGCCTGCTTGTAAGATTAGTTTCTGTTTATCACCATCAGCAAAAAGCCAAAGGACTTTAATCACTTAAGTGTTTCCTCTAGTTGAGTTTTCAAAAATGTCCTGAGCTCATTGCTCACTGCAGTTTTCTCATTATTATTTTGTTGTTTTTTTTTTTCTTTCCCTCCCCCTTTAAGCACCTCTTTACTCTCCCGAGAGCATGCCGGGCTTCAGTCCCAAACATCAGAGGTGAGGTGTACGATGTCCCATCCACGCAGCGCCAGGAGGCCGTCCTGGCACAGGTATGTCTTTCCTCAGTCCCCCACATGCCACTGAGACCCATTCCCACCTCCCTCCCCTAGGACCTCAGAACACATCTTAAGGCTTTGGGTTTAATTCTAGCATTTCCCTGTCTGCTTTTTGTAGAATTTGGCAGAAAATCATGTATTTTTAGGGAAGTTCAAAACATAAAGTAGTTCTCTTTTGAATTTGCTGGAAATTTAAAGAAATGTGTCTTAAATCTGGTTATATTTCTAACAGCCACCTTTAGTTTTACTACCACTGAACTCTGGGGCACTCTTCCACTGATGAATTCCCACTATCAGAGTGGCCAACCTCTCTGCCTTTGTTTATTTATTGGGAAACGGGCTTTGTCTGGGTCCTTTGTCTAGGAAGATTTCAAGCTGTTTCCAAAATGTCTCTAGCGCACGTACAATAAAGAAACTAAAAGTCATCCACATTACGTACGCTCTGGGTAACAGATACAAGGGATTATTAGATTATATAATCCCAATACATTCAGAGTAGGAATAATACAACTGCATCTCCCACTGGAGCATCTTGCTACGTGATCTTCCTCTTGATACCCTGCCTCCCTGCAGAGAGCAAACATCCTCTATATCTCTGCAGCATGTCCCAACCCCATTCCTCTGTCCACTGCATAAAGGTGTATGTGGGATTACAGCACGTCCCAGGCACCTGATGCTCACTGACAGTGCAGGGTTCAGTCCACTCAAATTAATTTATTGCCAAGTTATCAACAAAGTTCTTTGTTTCACCCACTGTCTATAAGTATGGTGATCCCTGCCCAGACCCAGCACCAGGTGTGTAGGTGACAGCTGCAGGGCACCACCCAGCGCTTCAGGGAAGCACTCAAGCAGTCTCCAGCAGATCAAGTCCTGATCCAGGTGGTACGAACCAGGAGCTACGCAGTCTGTGACCTGAATGCCTTTGAATACCAGCAGAGTCTTCAGGAGGCTCTAAGACAGGTTGAAGCTAAACTGTTTTTTCCCTTTGGCCAGAGTGGTGCCACTCCGCCTGCAGCACGAAAGGGCTCCATGCAGATCAGATCCACCAAGCGCTTCCAGGAAGAGCAACAGCTCTACAACATCCCATCCAGCCTAGAGAAGGCAAGAGCTGCTATCCAGAAGGACTCAGCAGTGGGCAATGTAAGTAAGACTCATTGGACACGAGAGAACAATCTCCCACTACCGCTCTAATGTTAAGCACATGCGCTGAACCTCTCTCCAAGCGTGTTTGCAAATGAGGGTGATGGGGATAAGACCAGAGCACCTTCAGTGCAGTGCTTTGTCCTTCATACATACAGAAGAGTACTGCCTGGCTCCTGCATTGTCAGGGCACATATTAGGACTACCAATGCATATGTATTTGCATACTAGACTGCAGGCAGCAAAATCTCTTGCCTTATGATGGTGTGAAAAGCAAATTCAATACCTTACATTAATGACTGTCTGATTGTTTGCAATACTCAAGCAGACAGAAATAAATGCTTCCCACTGCATGCAGCATCCTCCTTCCACCTCATTTGGGAGTACAGCACACTTGGCTTTGGGGGCAGTGCCGAGGGGTGGGTTGGGCTTCCCACCTCTTCCTTCCTGTTTGAGAAGCACCATTCTTGGAGGAAGTGCTGATCTGAAACTTCACAAAAGAGAAAATGCCTCGATGGAAACTCCTTACTAGTTGAGTGCCTAATATTTCAAGTTTCCTGAACAGTCTTAGGATCCAAGAGAACTTTGACAGGCTCCCTCATACCCTGAACCTTTATAGGTTTCAGTTGTGCATACACCTTTTTAAGGCATTGGATAAGATCTGTACCCATCTGAACAAACCTCTGACAAGGAAAAATTTGTACTCCTTGCAGCTATTTGATGATGGTCAGTTGTGCCTGTTGGTGACTTCTTACTAGGGTATGCATATGAATGTGGGTAGAAATTAAACAGAATGTTTAATACTTCCTAATAATAAGCTAACACTTGCTTTTTTTGTAGCTGTTTCAGAAAATTATGAATGTCCCACTCCAAAGAAGCCAAGGAAGATCCCACAGACTTCACTGATTAGGGATACTGCTGTATGATTTAATTGCTTGTGCTCAAAATATTTGAACCTTCATATGTGCAGTTTAGAAAGGAAATAAAAATTATGGGCTAGACTTTTTGTGGTACAGTTCCATTGACATTATTGCATACATCTGCACACTGAGAATTTTTCTTATTTCTTGTTTAAAAACACTGCTTATAAATTCCGTGTGCTCTGTTGCAGTTGTATGATGTTCCTCCCAAAAGGGAAACTGATGCTTCAGAGAAGGGATTCCAGAAAAAGTGCTGGAGCCACTATAATACCTTGCCAAATCCTCGGAAGTCAGAATGGATTTATGATATTCCAGTATCACCTGAAAAAACAGGATTAAAACAAAACTCTTCTGGCCATTCCATGGAGAACGAGGTGCTATATGATATACCCCCAGCCAGGTACAAGGCAGTAACAACAAATACTGAAGCCAAAGTTGTAAATCCGCAATTATATGATATTCCACCAACACAACGGAAATTAACATTTCCAGATGTCCTTCTTTATGATGTTCCATCCTCAAAGGATGTTCTCCTTTTGCCACAGAATGGTAACTGTGATGTACCCCCAAGCCTCCTGGTTTCAAAGACTGAGAACCAGATTTCTGGAGAGTATGTTTATGATATTCCAAAAGGTTTCCCCACTGCTTTGCAGCCCAAAAAGGAGATGGAAAAAACCAGCAATATTTCTGGAAACCAGGCATACCACGTTCCTCTACAGCTCTTGAGAGACACCAAGTTAGAACATGACAGATTGTCTGTTTCTAGCGTGGACAGCAGAAGCAGCACTCTCTCTACATCCTCAAGCTCTTCTGCTGAGTCATCTTCTATGTCATCATCAGAAGAGCCTGCCAAAGAAATTAAACTGGACCTTGAGGTAGCCATAGAGACACTGACTAGATTGCAGCACAGTGTATCCAGCTCAGTTGCGAGTTTAATGATCTTTGTGAGCAGTAAGTGGAGATTACAGGAGCACCTAGAGAAAAACATTGAAGAAATACATAGGGCAGTTGATCACATAAAGGTATCACTTGGAGAATTCTTGGCCTTTGCTCGAGACATAAAGGTAAATGCATCCTACCTCACTGATAATCATCTTCAGACCAGAATTAAAAAACAGCTAGAAATTCTTATGGACTCATTCAAAATCTTAACAGAAACAAGGGAAGCTCTGAACAGCTGCAACTGGTCATTAGAGGTTTTGGTCCTCAGGAAACCTCACAACAACACAGATGATCTTGATCGCTTTGTTATGGTAGCCCGCACGATTCCAGATGATATCAGGAGATTTGTATCCATCATCATTGCCAATGGAAAGCTTCTCTTCAGAAAGAACAAGAAGGAGCAAGAAACGAAGCAATCAAAAGTGAGCCCAGAATGTAAAATGGCAAAACAAATCACAGTGCCAAGAAGAGTGGAAATAGATTCGCTTCAAACAAAGACTCCTGATAAACCCTGCCCAATTCAAGCCAGTTATGAGACAACAAAAGAAAATGTCACTGAGGACTGTGAATATGTCCAACTACAGGTTAGTATGATGGGAGTTTATTATCTACATTCTTGATTGTTTGCAAACACTCTCATTAGCACTGTTTTATCTTTGCATCGATGTCAACTTCAGTTTGCACTACTACTTATTTTCCAGACTTCATGTGAACTCAGAATTTTCATGGAGTGTTAGATGACAAAGGAGCAAGGATAGGTACAATGAAGTAATAAAGAGAAGTGGTATTAGAGAGTTAGTCCAGCAGTCAGCCAATACTGGGAAAACATTTTCAGCTTGCCCATTTGAGTTGAGAGACAGCCTTCAGCTGGAAGTTAGCAAATGTTTTTCTTATCTTTAGCCTGATAGTTCTTTTCTTGCCCATACGTTTTATTTGTTAACTCTGATGTCAAGATACAAGAGATACAGATTTCCTAAATTAGGATGCATTATGCTTCTGTAGAAACCTTTTATTTAACAGATTAAACTCTTACTCTGAACTATTACATTTATTTGCTAGAATGCTTTCCAAGTTTTGGTAGAACAATTCTTTCTTAGAATTACTGAAATGCCTGCTAAGAAGCTAATTCTCTTTATTGACTTTACAAAGACATGCTGTCTTGTCCTTAGAATTTAGGAGATGCTGTGTTTTGTTGATGATAATTTCAGTCTTAGCTCTTGCAGGATCATACACTAAAGTTTAAGTTGAAAAAACTGCAGTTTATTCCAACACATGCATCAATGTAGTCTGTAACATGATGTCTGCACAGCAAGCATTTCCCCTGAAATAAGTGAAAAGGACATTTATACTAAAATATTCTAAGTAAACTGTTTCAATTCTGCTTTCCTTTTTATTTTTAACAGCCACCGAAAATCATTTCAAGTAAAGAAGTATTAAAGAAGAGTACAGATTCAAAACCAAAGGTATTTCTGATTTTGAAAACAATTGTATATAAAGAGTTCTAGTTCTTGGTTTCTGTGCTTGTTAAAATTCAAAATAATTTGTGTTTGGATACCCATATTGATACACAGAGATCTACTTGTTTTTGTCACAGTTCAGTTTTCCAGAACTAGTTTTTTTGAATTACTGCTAAAAAGTTGTGCAAAATATTTATTTTCCTAAATGTAATGAACCACTCCAATTTAAAGCCCTGCTGTTCTTCACCTGTTTTTGCTCTTGTGTATCACTTGGAATAAGGCCGTGAGAGGTAATATTTCAAAATATCTTGTAATGCACTGACATAAGGACTGAATCTCATTATTGTACAGTTTTAATTATTCATAACTCTCACAAATTCATTACCATTAAAAATAAAGACTATCTACTATCTACTATTTCTACTATCCAAAAGCTTGAAGCCCAGACCCTATAAAGCATTGGTGTTTGTATGCTATCCATTTTTAAAATTGTGTTCAGTGAAATTTTTTTTGGTAAAAGGTAACCAAGAGAAAATATCATTTTGAAGTCCAATATTTTGTGGAAAGAAAACTGATTGCAGAAATACGCTGGGGCTGGGGCAATTTGGAGTCTATTAACTAGCAAAACTCCTTGTAAGTGAAGAAACGTAAAGAATATGGGGTTGAGCAAATAAGGAAAAAAATAGTGTGCCACCAAACTGAGTCTACTTTTTTTAAACCCTTTGTCTAGGTTTTGCCATCTACAAAAAAGGATGTAAACCAGAGCCAGCAAGATTCTGCAAAAAAAATAGCTCTTCCAGAACACTGCAGGCTGTGTTTCAGTGCGCTTCACAAGGCAATTGCTGTATTTAATAACAGCCTGAGCATTAACCAGCCCCCTGAAGTCTTCATATCCCACAGCAAATTGATCATCATGGTGGGACAAAAGATAGTGGATTCTCTCTGCCAGGAAACTCAACAAAGAGATGCTCGGAACGACATCCTCCACAGCAGCAGCCGGTTTTGCAGCCTCTTGAAGAACCTGGCTCTCGCCACCAAAAACGCTGCAATCCAATATCCAAATGCAGAGGCGATGAGGGAACTTCAGAATAAAAATGATGAGCTGTATAAATACACGCAGCAGTTTAGAGCAATGCTGGAATGAGAGACTTCACTTTTATTATTATTATTTAGAACAATGGCAAAAACTTGAATTTCTTCCTTGTTACAGTTCTGTCTTCACTCCTTTGGTGTGTGGCAGCAAAGGGGCACAAGCAGCTCAGTGGTGCCAGCTCCCAGTCATCCCCAGGTATTCCTGCCAGGCAGTTTCTCCTGGGTACTGATGCACTTTTAGCAGGTGATGACCCACACAACAGCAGGTGCAGACAGGATGCGTAGAATTAAATCTGTGCTTTCTTCCCCGCTGTTCAGACTTTGTCTAGAAATGTTGTTGTCTTACTGTTGGGGCAGGAATGTTTGCTGTGTATTTGAGCAAATGTTATCTGATTCTTTTTTTTTTTTGAATGTTTTTATCTCTATACAAGTCAGAAATATATTTTCCTACTTTTTTTTCTCTTTGAGTATGTAAGGTCTCTCTTCAAATGTAGCTGCATACCATTCTGTAAGTTGTGATATATCACTGTGTGTACCCACCATCAACTGTTCCTAGAGCACTCAACTCAAATCTTGTCATTAATTTCTTTTTTTTTCTTAAAAACATTAGCTTTGCAGCTGTGTAACGTACACATGCAATGAATGCATTACAGGATGAAATCTGCGTCTCACAGATGTTAATTAGAAGTGCTCCAGCTGGGCTCTGCGCACAGACAGACATGGACATGGGCTCCCCCCACAGAGCTCTGGGAACACCTCCATCACTTCCTGCAGCCTCTCAGAGCAGTGCTGTGACAGCCCCAGCTGATGTCAGTCACTAAATACGGAGGCTGTGGACAAGCAGCTCCTGTCCCCTGAGCTGTGACTTCATTTTGGCTCTGCTCCTCGCGTCCTTCAGCCCGTGCCGTGTGTGGGGCCCTTCGTAGCTCTCCGCCTCTGTCCCAAAGCACAGATGTCGGCTCTGTGAGCACCCCCGTGGAGTGTGTTTATCCCTGTGTTGTATTTTTCCTGACTAATTTATTTTAAAGTTTTATCTGAAATTTTGAAGTCTGGCCTTTCTTGTTAATGTTGTACCTGTGTTTTCACCCTGAAAAGGGGCGGCTTGGTTTGTCCTTAGAGCTGATTGCTGCCATCACTTGTGTCTGTGGAAGCGCAGCTCCATCACCTCACGCTGCAGTCACCTTTGGTACGGTTATTTACACGTAAATACAGAATCATAGAAGGGCTGGGGTTGGAGAGGACCCTAAAGATATGTCAGTAACATCATGTTCCTGGCCGCGGGGCAGCCCAGCCGAGCCTTGCAGCGTGTGATGCAGCCGTAAACCGCTCGAAGTCCGCGTTCTGCCTGAGCGTCCCCACGTCAACAAATCCAACCATGCGGGAAAGCGGCCCCGGAGCGGCGGGGGTCTAGGGGCGATGGCGCCCCCTGCTGGGCGCGGCGATACGTCCTGCAGGCGCTCGATGACCTCTCCCTGCCTGCCCCCTATCCCGCCCGGAGCCCCGCCCCTCCCGCCCGGAGCCCCGCCCCCAACCCACTGGGCAGTGCGTAGCAGCTATGACGCAATCGGGAACGCCGGAAGTCCTCCCCCGGAAGTTTGTCGCCAGTCGGGGCGAGAACCCGGAAGCGTTGCGAGATGGGATGCGATGGCGGCACCATCCCCAAGCGGCACGAGCTGGTCAAGGGGCCCCGCAAAGCCGTGAAGGTCGGGGGGTGCTGCGAGAGGGAGGCGGGGAGGGCGGCCGATGGCTGCCGGGCCGGTTCTGTGAGCCTGGCCCCTCGGCTTTGGGCCCGCGGCCTCAGGCGGGGAGCGGCAGTGAGGCCGTGGCAGAGGCCGCTTCGTGTTCGGGGCGGGTGTCTGACGTCAGTCCGTTAATGGCGAGGGGCTGGAGTGCTCTTCTCCCAGGGTTATCGTACCTGCTGGTAACGCTCCTGGGACGTTGTCGGTAGTGGCCCCGGGCCGCAGCTGCTGCTGGGTGCGGCTGTAGCTGCACTCCGTGTGAGGGCATTGTGCGTGTGGGCAGCGCTCCTCTTTCAGAATGGTTTGGGGTCTGGGCATAGTGGTGTCACCTGGATGAAAATCGGGAAAAAAATCACAGTAAATGGCAGAAAAGTTACGCAGATATAAATAAATAAAAAGCATTTCCACCCTATGGCTGACTGTGGCTGCACTGCTGCAAGTACCAAAGCAGCCTTTTTTTTGTGGCCTGATATTTCATAAGTTTGTATTTTTAAACTGGAGCTTCAGGTATCATACTGACGTTCCCAGATCTGTTTTTCTTGTTATCTTTGTTTCTTACACGGAGTGGCACTGGTACTTGGCTCAAGTGGGGCAGAGCCGTAGAGCTGGAGAGGGGAGTGCAGTGGGTAATGGGAAGAGTAAAAAGAGTTAATGAGGGAAGTGTGTAGATGGAGGTGGTAAAATATAGTTATAGAATTCTTAGAGTTGGAAGAGACTTTTAAAGGTCATCTGATCTAGCTCCCCTGCAATGAATAGGGACACCCACAGCTAGATCAGGGTGCTCAGAGCCCCATCCAGGCTGACCTTGAATGTCTCCAGGGATGGGGCTTCCTCCGCTTCTCTGAGTCACCTGTTCCAGTGCTTCACCACCCTTAAGAAAATCACCATCTTACATCTTACATCACCACTGTAAGAAAACTGGCTTAAGAGTTGGAAAATAGGTCCCAAGATGGAGAAACATGTTCAATAGCTCAAAAGTGGCTAAAACTGATCATGGAATAACTTGAAACATAGAGAGTAGGTTTGATTAACACTTTAGGTATTACTTGCATTAATATTTAAATAATTTAAAGATAGAAAAGGTATTTTAAGAGGGTTTTTTCTTTTTCATTCAGGTTGACAAAACTGCTGAACTGGTGGCGAGGTGGTACTACTGCACTCTGAGTCAAGAGAAGTTATGTCGACCAATTGTGGCCTGTGAGCTAGGCAGGTATGGCATCCTGTGTAGTTTTCTGTATTAAAAGTACTAATTTGTAAGTAAAAGAATGTTATGAGCATCAAATGCAATTACTGAAAATTTTATATTATAGGTTGTACAACAAAGATGCTGTCATTGAGTTTTTGTTGGACAAGTCAACTGATAAAACTCCCGTGGAAGCTGCATCACATATCAAGAGCATTAAGGTAAAAAGTTTATTTAATAGTAAAAGAGAGTACCACAAAACTTTCCATGTCCTGCAAAGTCTCAGTTGACTTGTGATCTCCCTATATACTGAAATTACTTTAGTAGTAACCTGCGGCGAAAAAAAATCTCTGGCTATGTTGCCATGTCTGAAAAGTCGTGAGTAAAACAGATTAAATTTTATTTTATTTTATCTTTCAGAATGTAACAGAACTAAACCTTGCAGATAATCCAGCATGGAGCGGTGATAAAGAAAGCAAAAAAGGTGACACATACGATGACATCCAGTCTGCGCGCTTTATCTGCCCCGTGGTGGGACTGGAAATGAATGGGAGGCATAGGTCAGTGTTTAAATTTATGGATTGAGGTTATAAAAGAGAGTGCTATGTTAAATGGAATATCCAACAGGTAAAAGTTTAAATCAATAATGTTGCAACTCGTGTATTTGCTCAAGTGTTTATGAGGAATATGTGTCATTTGTTCGTTTTTTAAGAGGAAAGATGAAATGTTACCCCTTTCCCAAATCAAATTATATGTATAATAAAGGGGTAGAGAGTAACTTTTGCAGAGAACAGGTGACTTAAAGTTGTTGGAGGGTGAACCGTGGGAGATTGACATGGGCACTTGGAGGAAGGTCAGAGGAGAGTGCCCTTTGCAAATTGTGTCAAGCAATTCCACCTTTCTCTGTGTTAGAATAAGAATAGAAATGGAATGTGTATGTACTCAAATGCTGTGTCAGTATCTATTTTTTATTTTGCTTAAAATGGCTTTCCTTTGTGTTCTGGTTAATTAGTAAGTGCCTACTTAAATGTGATGATGCCTTGATTAGCTGCACAAATGTAAAGAGGAAGTCAGCTGTGTCCTATTAACTGGTCGCAATATTTCTTTTTTGTTAAATCAGCACTGCAGGTAGATATTTTAGACACACAGGCTTTCTTAAAAATTATTTGATGTCTTTTCTTCAAAGGTTTTGCTTCCTGAGAAGCTGTGGCTGTGTGTTCTCTGAACGTGCTCTCAAAGAAATTAAAACAGAAGTTTGTCACAAGGTGAGTTTTTCTTCAGCTTTACTAGCAACAAGGTTGCACATGACCCACAGAGATATATAGATTCATGTATATATACATATGCACATATATGCAGAATTGTTTTCCCATCCACTATTGTAGAGTGTTATTTCACCTGAATAGGCAAATTGGTAGCTAACAGTTTTTCTATGCATGGCCCTAATTAGCTTTGTTTCCTTAGCACGTTTAGTCGTCATATGGCAGTATAATAAAATGAACCAGAAATAATAAGAAAAAAATGAAGTGTTGTGCACTGTGCATGTGCTAGGATTAGAAATTGCTTGTTAACAAACAGATATTGTCTTCTGGTACATATTCGTTCAAAATGCAAAATTTTTCTGAAGCACAGAATGTTTGAGCATTGTAGATTGCTGATACAATGTTTCTCCTGGTGCTAACTGCTGTTCTAAGAAAGACAACCTGCTTTTTGAACTGAAATCCAACCTATGGGATCCATGTGGGCCAACAGCATTCTCGTTATCTTGCCACCTTCTGTCTCCAGTATACACACAGCTGCCCTGACCTGTGTGCCACTGCCAGCATTAGGTGACAGAAGTGTGACATGACAAGATTAATTCAGAAGGAATGATCCTGTCTTTGCTTGCGTACTCTCTGTATCCAATCTTTCTTTTCATGTAACAGAATCTGGTTTTGCTTCATCCTAGGGGATGAGATTTACAGTGCGGATGCAAACTAGGAAATCTAGATGTATAGCAGCTCTTTTCTCCACTACTGTGAAATTCAAGAAAGCTCTTTCGTAGCAAACTATTTTTGTACATTAGTTGTACCTATGAGCCTACAGAGCAGTCATGAAAGTCTGCTAAGTTGTAAACAGCTGTTTCCTGAAGGACTTTGCAAACAGACACATTAACAATGCAGTAAAAACATTTGCCAAAGAATGTTTGGACCCAGCAGTCTAAACAGTAATTCTGCAGTCCTCACCTGCATATCCATATGCTTTCAACTATATAACCTGAACTTGGTAATGAGCATCTATTTCTGTGCCACAAGGTGCATATCAGAAAATGCTGTCCTTCATGAAACTGTAGGAAATCATTTTCCTTTGCTCAAAGGAGAGCAGTTCTTCCTTTCCAGGACTTCTGTCATGGCTCTCCAGGAACCCTTTTATCACTTTGTGGAACATCCCATGATCGTCTTGCTGCTCAGTTTTCTTCCCCTCCATTTTTTCTGTGGCAGCTCATTGAAATAGTTATGTGGTGCTCAAAGACACGCTGATCATGAAATAAGTGTTTAGAAAATCGAATGCACATGCCTAACCCAAGAAACTAGACAAAATACCAGGATTAAGAATTCAGTTTTCCTTGGTTTATCTTCGCAGTATTTGCTATAGTACTGGATTTGGAAGGCTTTTTAGAACCTAGGGGCATGGAAGATGAAGCAGTCTTTCTGTCTGAGTTGTCTGAAAAATAATTCCTCAACAGAAACATGACATGAAGTGCTGGCAGTATGTGTGGTACCTTTTCACACGGACTCATATGTTTTTCTGAGCCATATTTTTGAAGTTTTGTAGAGAAGTGGAGAAAGTTTAAAATAGCAGTAGGAAGTGGCATGCTACAATGTGCAGGGTGTGACTTTCAATAGGCAGGAAGAGCAGCAGCTTTGCTTCAAGATAATGGAGTTTGGTGATGAGTACTTTGTAGCAGGAAACCCTGAATAACAGCACTTTCCTGCTGTCTCCTGCTTCCTGCCTGCTGTTCTTCAGGAAGGATTGTATATGACATAAAAAATATCAGGATAAAAATTTACACTTTTAAATGGGAACTTTTCACCTATTGTTTGTTTTGATTCTCCATCAGATTACTAAAATTAAAAGAACAAGCCACAGTGTTTCTAATCACTCTTTCTGTATTTGAAGCTGGCTTGAACAGGGCTGTCGGTGCTAATCTGTGCCAGCCTGTTTGGAGGCAGAGTAGTGGTTATTGAATTTATGGTGAAACTTCCAGACTTCTGATCTCTGTGTTACATAGATTGTATACATGAGATGATACAGCTGTTCCAGGTATCTTGTTAAGGGAATCTGTGAAGATGTGGCATGTTGTAGGGCCATCTGAGGGGAAAAGAAGATTGACAGTGCGCGGTCAAGCTACCAGACACCTGTTTTACAATGTTGGGAACAGGCTCTCTGTGGTATTTGTGATGGAGCTGCTCTGATACTGTTTGCTCTTCACAAACTCCTGTCATTAAGTCTGCACACTGCTGTCAGTGATCCAATTGAATGATTAAGGTAAAGAGGGGAAATGAGGAGGAGCTTTCTTATCACTCAGTGTTGAAAATTCCATGGATCTAACAATACAAAGGGATGTCCAGCTTCTACATTTTATGAAACCCCCTGCATGAAGGGGGCGGAAAGAAAGGAGAAGCATTAATGCATTATTCTAATATTCCTTGTACTTTGTATAATTAATTCCTTACTTATGATCATCATACAAACCTGTTTTTTAACCAAGCTTTTCAAATGTATTCTCTTGCGTCTCTTTACAATTTATTTTGGAAGTGTTTCCAGGTTCAACAGACTTCAATACTTGCTTGAAATAGTACCTTAACTGTTAAAGTCTGTGCCAGCGTTTAATCAGATGTTTAACTCAGATGTACAGCTATTGAACATGTGCCTCAGGCTTTTTGAAACAGAAATTATGCATATATCTTTCAGATATAAAGTAAATGTGTGTGCAGTGTGTTACAGAGCGTAGTGTTTCCTTGAACTATGGTCACATTGATGCTTTATACCCTTAGATCAACAGTTACCAGAAGTTAGTAAACATTGATCACAATTCTTAGATCTCAGCAACCAATCTGCTCTTACCAGAGTAACACATGTATTTAAAAAAAAAAAAAATCACTGAAGTTCTGTATGTGAAATGCTTTCAGCTTTCACAGTTTTATAACTGAACTTTTTAACTGTTGTTAGAAGTACAATAAGAATTTAATGAAGTTAAGATCACCCAATAATGGGTAAAATAATGTTTCTTAGTTATGAAGATTGGGGTAGTTTTAATCAGGATTTTGCACAGGGCGTGTATGTATGTAGAATTTTTGTGTTTAAAATATTCTTTAAGGAAGGAGGCTTACTCTTCAATGACTTTCCTCAACTGACACAGGTAGAGTCAGACATAATTTATTTATGAAGAAGAGATCTTTTTGTACTTGTTTTCTTCGTAGTTTGGTCAGTTCCTGCAAACTGTTAGTTTTAAAATAGTGCCTATTGAATTTCACCTCCTCTGTCAATTCAGAGGTGAAACACAATTGTTCTGCATGATGGTGGTGAAAGGTGAAAGCTAGGCAATGGAATTGCTCCAAAAACAGTAACGAGGAACATTAAATTCATGCTTGAAAAAGCAAGGTGGAGTGGATAAATGCTGGGAGTGTCTTGCAGTGGGTTGGGTGTGGTTTGGAGAGAGCTTCACTGTGCATGTTGTTGTAGTTAATACGTGCCAGAGACCCATTGATTTCAGTAATGGTTTTCAGAGGAACACTCAATGTGCCCAGTGTGGACATGCTGAGTGACTTCTTTTTTCCTTCCATCCAATTAAAAAAAATCTTCAGTGGTTAGCCACAAGATAGCCATGAGTTCTACATTAGACCGAATACAGGTCATTGGGTTGAGTTTTTAAGCTTCTGTAAATAAATAGGGACCAGATGGTCCTTCTTTAGGTTAAAGTTCACTTGAAAGAAATTGTTTCCAAGGAACTTCTCTGGGAAAATGAGCACTACAGTTCCAAGAAATTTTTGTGTTCTCTTGTTGGGTTGTTTGTTGATCCATTTTTGACTTTTGGAAAAATAGTTAGTCTTTAAGCCAGTTTTCTTGCAAAATAAGTATAAGTAACAGGCTGTGTTTTATTAGTTCCCATCAGAGGTTTTTTTTTGTTTTTTTTCAATTACTGTTCCCTGTTTCGACTGCAGGCTGGGTGAGAGCTACATTTGGTCTACAAAGGATCTGGAAAATGAGATCCTTATCCTGGATGCTGCTAAGTGTTATCTCCAATTGTTGCAGACTATTGCAAGATTCAGGGAAGTTTTGTTTCCCTATGCTGGGATTGAAAAACAGCTTTTCAGTTTTTCTTTGTTCCCTGGCCTCAAATTTCCCTTGTCTCCCTGCCCTAAACTCTTGCAGAGAATCAAAAACAGGGACTTGAAGTAAACGTGCTGCAGGACAGCTACTGCTGTTACTGCTATAGGCCCCCCTTCTATTAGGTACAAAGCATGAATAGTGCAGGAGTGGTGTTGCCATGCTACACAATGAAATTAGAGATGCAGCTGGCCATGAAAAACCAGTGCAATGGCCTGTGTCTGAAACACTGTCACCTGCTTCTCTGCAAGCTGTGCAGTTTTAGTGTCAAGTTTATTACTGAGAGTAATCTATTTCATAAAACACACAGTAGACATGACTTTAATTAACTTGTGCTCTTCATATGTCACCTTTGTTCAGTCATTACTTCCATTTTGTTACTTTCATACCAGTTAGTCCATTTTTTCAGCTGCAGACATGGAGAACATGTATTTTCCAGTTAAATAAGTCACTTAAAAGATTACAAACTTCCCCCTTGTTACAGATTTAGACATGTCATTTTCTTTAAGAATTTTAATCCTTTAGCAGTTGTTGCTCTTTTACCATGATGAAACGAACTGCTCGTTTCACTGGTGAAACAGTAGCACAGCATTACAGCGTGAGGGTAAGCACAGTACACTGAGTGAATGAAGTCTGGATGAAAATATTGGTTGGTTCTGTCAGTACTTTAGTATGTGTTTAGATGTCAGTTAACCTCAAACATTCAGCCTCATGTTGAAGTAGTTATCTTCCTGAAAACGCCAGTGATCTTCAGTTGGGACTTCTGCCTGGCGCAGTACCTGGAGCCTGTGGCGTCTCTCCAGGCAGTCCATGACAAGTGGGTACGTAGCAGGCTCAAATTTGTTGGCAAACAGGTGGGGTGATTCGATAATCCACTGTAAATCCCCTAGTCCATAGACACAAATGTCTCTGACGTAATGACCTGCAAAAACAAATTGAAGTAATCTGAAAGCAGCAGAAAGCTGAACTGAATCATTTAAATATATTTTTGTTCTGCAGTGCTACTAACAAATACTGCCTTTTGAGGTCACACAGAGCATGGCTGGAATGTATCTAGAGGTTAATACTAGATCTAAAACTTGAAGCTATGTTTTGATTTTGTATTTTACACAAATGGATACGTTATCTCCATCTGCTTCTGTGACACCTGGCTTTGCTTAATACTGTGTCTTGTGGGCATGCTGAAGTTCTCCTACTTCTGTTTGGATCCATGTTTAATCAGTACC
Organism: Penelope pileata; assembly: GCA_013396635.1. Taxonomy (NCBI): domain Eukaryota; kingdom Metazoa; phylum Chordata; class Aves; order Galliformes; family Cracidae; genus Penelope; species Penelope pileata. Next base: position 918,668 of record WBMW01006209.1, on the reverse strand, counting down.
AGTTTAATCAGCAGTGCTTTACTAAGCTGAGTTTGTACAGTTACGTGTTTTTAACTATCTTTTGCCTGTTTTCCAAACGGTCAGCACTATTATCCTCCTTTGTTATTGCTCAAATTGAAGAGATTTTAACCCAAATTCTGACGTGTCTGACAAATGTGCTTGTTGAGTAAATTCCCTACTTTTCACTGAAAACTGAACAGTTGAGGCATTGTACTAGAGGAAGGTAATCAAGTATCCAGAAACTTGCAAAACATAGTCAATGAAAATATGAAATATATACAGCTCTGTTGTTACCCTGTTGAATTATGGAGGTATTGGAACTGGAGTTTGAAATAAGGGTTGTCCTATATGGTACTGTGACAGTTTTGCAAGAATGTGCCAAAAGATATTTGTGTTGGATACAGTGAAGTAGGATGTATTGCTGTTTTATTTGATACTTTCAAAATAAAATATTACCACTGGGGCACATTCAGCACCTAGTTTAATGCATAATATGTCATTTGCAATGAGTGTTAGTCACTGGATCAAATCCTAGTGCATGACAAAAATTCACGTCACCTTTGCAGCCTTTGTGTGTGGTTCCTTCTTGATCTTTCCATTTAATGGCTCGTATGTTTCCTTCCCAGCCTGCGTTTGGTGTAGCACCTGGAGCATCTTTAAAAGCATAAAGTTCTGATAAGATTCCTTTCTACTTATTTGGGGGATAATTTTCACCGCTGAAGACTTTTAAGAGTGGCCTTATTGTTTATTTACAGATATTTACATCATAAGAACAGACATAATTCTCAGTTTTACTGCTTTCATTCCTTTTTTTTTTTTTTTGAGAGCATGAGCTTTTTTGTTGTAAAAAATTTACTTGGTTAAACAACTCTTCTGTGGCCTTGCAGCTGATGGCCTGCGCCATAAGTAGGACTGTTCTAGAATCAAGCTTCATTTCTTAGCCATCAGAAGATGGGAGTTTAAAGGGACAGCATCAAGACTGAAGGAATATTTATGCAATGCAACCCAGACAGGGTGGTGTTAAGCTCTGAAGTGGAACTCAGCTCTCAGTCTCGTTGACCGATGCTGTTGGTGCAGGGGTTACTCACAGTATAAATAAGATGCATCTTACCCTTCAAACGGTTCAGTGTGACCCAGTAGTGTTCATCCGGACTGTACGTGTCTCTGGACCATTCAAGCAAATCTTTTGCACGTGCATCAGTCAATGTAAACTCTACAAATTCTTTTGTTAATATGTAATAGGCGCTACCAAAATATATTGTCAAATTATAGGGAGGTTTAGATTTGCTGTTCTTTGTTGGATATACATACGACATTCCAGAACGCACATGTTCTCTGTGACTAACCTGTGTCCTGTGTTTCATGTGAAGCGGTTGGACTACCCCAGGAGTCATGTTTTTACCGTTCCATTTACTTTTGATATATTTTATAATGTCTTTGTTTGTTTTAATAGGATAATCTTGACCGCATAGGTTAATAACATAGTTCCACTGAATTTTGGAATGAACTAGATCTCTCATGCAATTAATATCGGCTTGTAATCTTGAAAATCCTGCATAAACAACATTTTCTCTTTTTGAAGAAATAAAAATGTTTTCAAAGCAATTAACAATGTTTTGTACAGCAGCTTTATAGTCCTTTGGTGACTTTTCATCAACGTGTATGCAATAAATATTCTGAGGCATGTAAATAGCCCTTAGCAGCTTTACAAACATTTCCAGCTCCTTGTGAATTGTGATAATGTATGCCAATGAGAAACTCCTTTCTTCATCTGACAGTGGTCTCGTTATAAAATGCAGAGTCTTCAAAAGCATGGAACAGTTGCATGAAGTCTGAATGCAGCTGAGTGTTGCAGGCCGGTAGGTGTTCTGACAGAAGTTTCCAATTTTAAAGGCTGCAGTTTTCCCCACAAAAACAGCTGAACAAAGTTCGTCAGGGTAGAAGCCACACTCTGCTGTATTTGCGCTAAATTTCTGTTCATTTGACTCTTCAGAAAGTGTATCCTTTAGGTAGATGAAAGTGTAGATGAACGTACAGACAGCAATGCACAGCAAAAATCCTGATTTTGTTGCATCAAGGGGGTTCATCTTTTGGTATCCAGATACTGTCTTCTGATCATAGTTTAATTAAATATTCAGGTTATCTGAAAGGAAGATAAAGATAGAGAGGGAGAGAACCTTTTTTGACTTTTTCTTTTAATTGATGACATAATAGGGATGCCTTTATAAATATGGATGTTGCTTGCTTTCCAGTTACTGGGAGGGACTGTCTGTGTGCCCGTGTGCATGCTCATGCTGCAGTGGACTGAGTCACTGGAAACAGTACTTGCAGAGCCAGGAGGCGGTCTTCCTAGGATGAGCAAAATTAGCCAAAGGACTAAAAATGGCTTTGTACAGTGTTACCCGAGAGTGGGGGCGGGAGGGCCTAGTCATAAGGTGAAAGTGAAACCTCCTTTGGGGCAATGTGTGTTCCAGTGGGTGAGTCAAGGTCCAGCCCTCAGAGCTGGGAGGGTGTGTGGGCACTGCAGCTAAGGGGCACCCACTGCTGAGACTTGCTTAAGGCTTGGGAACCTTAGGGTTCTGCTGGAGGTCCAGAATTCCGTAAATTAGGTCAGCAAAAAATGTGTTAAATAAAGAAAAGGGGAAGACAAAAATCCAATCCACAATATGTGCCGTTCTTTATCCTTATAAAGTCAGCAAGCATTTCTAACTTGTTTCAGACTTTTTTTCCTCCTTTCTCTGACATCTTTGTAGTAGTGCATTGGAAAACAGAACATACAGACAACAGTCATTCCTTATTTTTAGCATATGCGCATATACTGAGATAAAATATGCTACTGCTACTATTAGCATTCATAGATAATGGTGTCATTTACATTACTATTGGCATAGGAATTTTTCCATTGTGTTTCCTTTCTTACATATACCTTTCTTGTTGAAACATCAGGAGCATGGCAGTGCAGCAATCCCACACCTTTTACAAATCCTACAGCTTTTACTTGAAGTCTTTATCCTTTTCCTAGAGAAAATTCCTTGGAGTAGGGGAAGGGTCCATGAACTGTCAGTAAGCTTATTAGTTAAAAATATATATATATATTTGTATTTTAAAGAGAATTTTGTCTTCTCTTTTACCTTATTCAGTGAATTTTTTTAACAAATATTGTTAATACTTTGCATCACAATGTATTTGTCATTATCTAAGAACAGAGAGCAAGCATATTTTTGTAGAGAATGTTGTGGTTAGAAGGTTCTAGTTTTTCATTAGAAAAAAGTGGAAAATACTTTTTAAAAAAAAAGAAAGGAAAAGGAAGCACAGTATATAACTTCTAGAAGCTTGAAAATAAAGCGACCATTGTAGTGAAAGTTGAAAAGAAAAACAGAATTTAAAGCATTAAAAATACAGGATTTGTACCAGGAGAACAGATTCTGTATAATAGTCATAGTTCAAGATCTACTGGGCTGTTGAGAAGAAATGTATTTATCTTATTGTCCTTACTGGTACGTGCTGAATTTCATGCTGAAATAATTTCTCTTTTCCACTTAGCATTCTAGAAAGTGGCTTTATATGTTAGGTGGAGGATTCATCCATTTTGCTTCTGCGTTCTGTCAGCGGTGCTCTTCAGTCTGCATTAAGTGCACAGGCCAAAGAAAAACATCAGGAAAGCAAGTCCCAGAAGAACGCTTTTTTCTCAGCAGCTCCTAAGGGATACATTTGCTATGTAAACAAGCTTGATTGTCTTTCATCCATTTACATGAAAAACTTCGGCAACTGAAGTCCACATCAACCTTTCGATATTGTGCAGAAAGGAGAAGGAATGCCATTGATAGGTGGAAGGAAGGATTTTCACAGTACAAGTGAAGTATGCCAGTGCTGTAGCCTGCTACCGGGTGACTGCCAGAGCCAAGAATAGATCTGCGTAAGGGCCATTAGCAATAGAAGTTAGGGAGAGGGAGTGTTAGAGAAACACTGATTTTTTTCTGGAGCTGGAGCCAGAAAAAAGATTTTATTCTTAGTGAATAATTAATTAAAGGAGAAGCATTGGGGTTGCTATGAATTAGTGAACGTGGTGAGATCTCTATGATGCTTCACCTGAAAGTCCATTCTGGACATAAAAAGTACACTGAAGGCACTGGGCAGTTAGAGAACTACTTGGGACTCTGTAGTTGCTTGGAAAACAGCACATGTCTGCACAGGATGAGTGTGCTCTTCCGTTCTTTGTTGTGTGGGGCTTTTTCTTTCTAACCGAATACAACTTTGCAGGCAGGTTGTGAAGGATAATTCCCTGGGGAACCCAGCTGTAACCTGTTTGTTTCATACACTTAAATTTTTATTACCCATCAAAGAATAGCTTCCAGGGATGTTTCAGGTTGTTAAGTATTTACCATGGGTTTTTCCTGTTGAACTGTGTAGCATCTAGAAGCTGTTGTATATAGCATATAGTTATGCTGTTTTATATAGCAGTGTGAGTGTGCACAAACACTCCACTACCAGCTAAGAACAAATAATTCCTTCCCCAATGGTGAAATGATCCTGGGGAAGGATTTAGCAATGAAGCCTTGCCTATGAGAGCAGGATTTGACATCTTTCAACCTCAAGATATATCACAGTATGCAAGTACTGGCTTTCTGCTAGTGTTTTAATGGGTCTAGAGCTGGGATTGTGGCTGTAAATCCCAGTGTGTATGAAATCTGTCGCTTCAAAGAATCCTGTAGCCCCCCTCTGTTACCTGCTGTAAGGGCTGTGCTTCCATATCCCTCCTGCCCTTGAAGAGCAAGATGTGTCCTCACTATTATGGAGATCCAGTGTCCAGGAGTAACCCAGGCTGTCTTGCCTTCCAGCTTTGTTATGCTAGAGTGCCACTGCAGGCATTTATTGTTATCAGCACGTCTCTCTGAAACACAACCTTTCCATATTATGGACAGGTCTGATAAACCTGGAGTATGAAGTTGCCTTCGTTTTTTGAAGTGCTGAGAGTGGTGTTTAACGTTCGCCAAAAACCAGCCCATTGCAGGCACTTGCACACATCTTTAGGGCTGCTTTTATGGATGTTACCTAATAGAGAATTGCTGTCTTAATCTGTCTCAATTAAGAGAGAAACTCTAGAGAGAAAATTACTTATACCTGAAAGTAAGCTTGTGTAATATCATCTCAGCTCATGAAAACCCCATTAACTATATACCTTGCAGTACATTTCATAGTTAGTGAGGAATCATTTTACAGCTTCCTGCTGTTGGATTTTGGATTGCAACATCCCATCTCTAAATCTCCTGTTCTATCTGTACTCTCTGTACTGGTTAATATTAATATAGCTTGTATGACAATAATTCAATGAAACAAATGGCTTAGGAATTATTTATCTTATAGTAATTAAGCAGTGAAAAGGCATTAGCTCCTGTATTTCCATATCTTTCTGTGTCTGTTTGTCATCTGAAAGATGTTTCTGCAGGCTTTACGTAGACATTTCATAAGCAAGTGAATACTGATTTAGTCCTCTAGGAACTTAAATGTAAAATCTGTGTTTTTAAGTGCTTTTTACATCGCTTTTTCATGAAGCCTGGGTGAGTATTCTGATTCTGCCTCTGTGTTATGACACATAGTAAGAAAGAAATTCTTCTTCAATCCCAAGTAATACTGCCTTATAAATTTGAAATTATTCTTATTTGAACATTGCATCAGTATTTACTGATAAATATAAACAGATTTGTGGAGGTGTACCTTTCTATCCATGGTTTTGTTGTTGTTGTTGTTTTCCTTTCTTGGATATTGTATTTGACCTCGTTACAATTTAAAACAAGAACAGTAGTACAATAGCTATTTAAACCATGAAGTTATATGGTTGTAAGATACTAAGTTTGTTGCAACAGAACTAAACCAAGTATTGGTAAGTGTTGAGAATTTTGTTACAAACAATACTTGTAATGACCGACACCCTCCTGTATGGATCTGGCAAAGTGAAAACAAAAAAAAATCCTTATTGCAGATGTGAGTATTTTGTTAGAGCGAAATGGTCTTTCTGAAGTGAAAATATTTGTCACTTTACAAAAATTAATTAATTTTGTGCTTTATTTAAGAAAATGCAAAACCTGAAGTCTTAAAATGTAATTTATTCCGTCTTACCTTGTCCAAAATTAGCCAGGAGAAGGCAGCATGATAAAAATACAGAGAGTCCTGTTGTCCTTCAGCGAAATTCAGACAGCATTCTTCATTCTGTTGCTTGTGTGGAAATTTCACATAGGTGAAAGGGGTTAAACATTAACATGAGTGTTTTCATTTAGGACTTGATCTGGTTTCCCGCAATGCTTAGCATATTTATTCTGCAGCAGTGCTGTTTGGTTTCAGAAGAAATGTCCTCTGCTTCGCAATAATAAAACTTGAGCCGCTCCAAATTCTGCTGCAACTGTTCGGAGACAGCCTTTAAAAGGCCTGAAATCAGAATTTCAAACATGTAGAGTACATTGCTGCTGATTATAAATAGTCTTGGTTTACCTCCGAGGCTTTAACCTCAGTGCTGCTTCCAGAGCATGGGAGATGATGAGAACTGGAAGGGAAAATTCGCCCTCTCTCGTCCTCCTCCTCCTCCTCCTCCTCCCCGTTAACTGTTTGCCTGCTGAAACTTTCCAAATTGCAGCAAAGTATAGGGAGAAAAATTCCCCCTGGTCACTTCTAGCATCTGAGGCTTAGCAGATAATAGGTGAAATGTCTTCCTCCTCTGGAAAAAAGGTAAATAAATAATAATAAAGCTGGATGTTTGCTTTAATTAGGATTCTTGGGATTTTTAATAAGTGAAAAATTAACAGTTTAAGTTTGCTGGATTTACAAAGCTTTAGGGCTCTAGAAATAAGTAGGAAGGCTGGCATATTTCGGATATTTACAGATAAAAATAGAATATTACTCAGAAATAAACAGTAAACCTCAAAGTAAATTAGGGCACAGCAGCAGGTACAGCAGATCCAAAATTATCATTGACTTGAGGGGAAGCTGTGTAAACAGAGGCTTCTTGGACAGTACTTTTGTAGTGATGCTGTAACTTCTGAGTGAAAGTTCACATTCTGTGCCTTAGTGTGTAGGAGACTTTTTCCACTCTTCCCGAAGTTATTATTTAGTCTTTGCCCTATTGCCACTCCAAAGTGGTGTTCAGCAGCTCCTCCAGTGCTGGCCTTCTAGGGAATGAACTTCTGGGAAACTCTCTTTTTGTATCTCAAAACATGTTTGGAGTTAACGATTGCTGTCTCCTGTAACTGTTAGCACATCAATTTGAGTGGCTGGCAAATGGATACTGGTTGGTCCTTGGGTGAGCAGGGTGTCTGCTGAGTCCCCTCTCAAAATGCTGCCCTGTCTGATGACATCAGGTTGTGGTGGTGCATGGCCCCTGTCCTGGGGAGAATGGCTTCTGGAAAGGTATTCCTGTCCTTCTGCCTTGCTCCTGGTGCTCAAATTTAGGAGGACTGCAGGAGTTAACTTAGTGTTCGTAGCTTGGAAAGGGATTTCAGGTTTCTGTAGGACATTAGGTCTTAACATTATGTAAATATCTGGATATGGAAATCTATTTGCCTGTTATTTAATTGTATTACGAGACTGGAGTAGTCCTGGATGGAAGCATGTCTTTGACACCAAACAAAAAAATTACCTATCCAAAGCAATTTATAGCAAGAAATCAGGTACAAATGTTGTATTATGTAGCCGAAACTTAGCACAGAGGAGGATTTCATTAGTACTGAAGGAGGGAAAGAAAAAAAGGCAGCTTTATTCTCTAAGAAAGACAACTACCCTACCATATTGAGGTGACTTGCAATTTAAAAGTTGTTCGTTATTCTAAAATTTAATTTCATTATTACTAGTGAAATTTACTAGTTTATTTAAAGGATTATTTTTTAAAAAAAGTTTATTTTACAGCTCTTAATACCTTTATTGTTCTAATGATTTTAAGTCTTCGGGGTGTATTTTTTTGTAAAGTTGATGGTGGATAGGTGTGTGATACAGACACTGCATGTAGAGTGTGCCGTAGTTATAAATGTAGGAATATCAGATTTTGAAGACTTTTCAGTTACATAGGCATACCCTTTAAATAATTCTTTGGTGTATGTATGTTAAACTCTTTTGGTATAACAAAATATACATTTATAATTGGATCCTGAAAGGACATTTAAACCAAAATTATGCAGCTTGTCCAGCATGTCCTCCAGTTTAAATCCCTTCAGTTTACAACTCTTCATTTACCCCTTGAATCTCGCATACAGGCCTGCAAGCTGCTGTTCTGGTGCCTCTGTCCATCTCAGAATAGTGTTCAAGTTCAATTTCATTTGAGTGCCTTCTGTTCAAAGTGCTGCAGAAACATCAAGGAGCTATAGCAAACACCTTCATATGTATTTAAAGTCCCAGTATAAACATGGTACAGCGAAGGAGACCTTGTGATACTGTAAGAAAACAGCTGCCACAGAGCACCTTAATCAGAAGCAGCAACCTTTCTGAGCTGCAGAACTGAAATTTCTTTCTGTTTTTTTTTTTTATCCAAACATTTCAAATTGTTGGATTAAAATCTTTTCTTTTTTCTTTTTTCTTTTTTTTGTTCTTTTTTTGGTATGAAGGGATAGTGAGCTTTTTAAAAAATCAGAATTAATGCTTTTGGATTTTTTTTTTGTCATCTACTGGAGTTGGTGAAAACTTGTAGGGTGGAGCTGGTTCAATGTATATAGCTTGCTGTACTTACGTATGTTCGGAAGCGTGTGGCCTCTGTAACACAATCTGGCTGTTGTCATGGCAAGAAATTATCTGTTCTGGTGCATGGAAATAGAATACAGTGTTTTCTCCTCTTGTAAATATTTCTCACTTTAGAACAGTTCCACCTGTATTTTCCAAATAAGAACCCTGGATTTCTTTACTTTTTTAAAACAAAACATTTATTAAGATTAGAGACCTTTCACATAAACTTTTATTTGCAGGAAATAGCCTCTTATTTTCAGATGCTTAACAGGATATGATTTAAAAAATTATCTCCAAAATTGCTTCTCGAATCATTAGCCTGTAGGTGGGTGCGTGTGCTTCGTGCTGCGTTCGGAAAACACTCAACTAGAAACGCAGAGCTTCTTCAGAACCAGTGCAGCTCCAGTCATTCCTTCCTCAGTGTAAAGACTGAGGTCTTGATTCTGTAGTCTTCTCAAAAGTGTCAGAGATCATACCAAGCTGCTGTTTCTAACAGTGGCTTATTGAGTAGCCATGGAAAAAATTGGGCTCCTCTCCCATTTCCTGTGTGAGACTTAGTATTCTGCCTGAGTTACTTGAATATTCATCTCTGTAACCTTTACTTCTTCGTATATGTCTGACCATTTGTGTTCAGGTTCATTTTTTAACTTTGTTCATCACTGAACCACATTTGCTGTAGTTAAACAAATGAAAGGATGTAAGTGCAGTTCTTTAATCCCGGCTACAAATACATGAGTAACCTTTCTGAACCTTTGCTCGGAAAACAGAAGAGAGGATTATAAACTAATCCTGCAGATTAGCAGAAAGCAAGCTTCTGGGTTTACCAAAATTTAAAAAGAAAAAAAAAGGTGAGATCTTAAAATGAAATGTGGCATAGTCAGTGTGTTGGGTGTTCACCAGATGATTAAAAATGTGAGCAGTGAGACATCTGTGTACTCGATCAGAAAACAAATTGTATGAAACCATATGAAGCAGATTATATATGTAATCCAGATTAATTAATAAATGCACTTTGAAAATATAGAACTTGGTAGTGTGTGTAATAAATCAGATAAAGGACAGTGAGATGGCAAGGCCAGGTTAATGAATAATGCCACTTCTGTGGCCTCTTTTATCTCCATAACTTTATTACAAAAATAAATAAAAAAAAATACATTAAAAAACCTTTTTCCTGTTTAGCTGTTGGGGAGAAAAATTCCTAGTCAGTATAAATGAATGACTGCTTTCATTGCTTGTGTGACTATTTCTAAGTGGAAAGATGCAGTGTCATAGTGCTTAGATCTTAATCAAACGCGTTCATAAGGAAAAATGCATGGAATAGGGCTTTGAAGAACAAAATATTTTTGTGCTTCTGAAATTCTTTTAGAATTTGCCGTACAGGCTGACATGGGAGCTGCTTTGAAATGTAGTTATCCAAAGTTCATGACTCACTACCAAGTTGAATGTTTGTTCTCCTTTTCATAAAGAGGAGTGCTGTCAGTCAGCATCAGTTTGCTCAGCAGTATAAGCTGCTGAGGTTCTCCCTTTGTCATTTTGAGTGTGAAGCATTATTAAACTGTGTTAGAAGAGAGGACACAGCAGCGAGAGGAAGGGTTAGGGAGCTTCTAGAAGAAGGTAAACAGAGATGTTAATCCTAACAAAGGCTCACCAGCATAAAGATCCTGAAAAAATGATGATTTTATCCTCTTTTCTTGTAGTGTGGTGTTCCCTTTGAAGAGGAAGATGTGATTATCCTTAATGGCAATAAAGAAGATGTGGCAGTACTGAAGAAAAGAATGGAGGATAGAAGACTCAAAAGTAAATTAGAAAAGGTAATATTTTTATATATTGAAAGAGTTCTTTCCTATAATGCAGTCTTCTGTCAGATCACAGTTTTTTCTGCTGCTCTTTGTACCCACTGGAAGATTTACTTTGTAAGCTGCGTTGTACTTCCATGCTACTTTAGGAAAACTTGTTAGATTCTGTGTGCATACTTCACTCATAGTATGTTGAAGGTGTATCTACTGAAACTCATTGACTAGCAGGCATGGTGCTCTGAAAATCATAGACTTTGAGGATATGGGTATAATGGACAGGGTGCCAACTATACTTTGTTTTCCTTCAAATGAGGAGTTTGTATTATTTAATTCTAGTAATGATAAAATGATTCTTTCTATTTTCTTGCAATGGCAAGGTATTCATTTTTTAATCATCAAGTATATTCTACTGATCATTGTCTCAGAAACACAACACAGATTCCTGGTTTGATTCTGTAAGGCCGCTGTTTAGAATTTTGGTCACGTTTTGTGGTTCTTACTGTCCTGATTAATGACAATAATTATTTTTACCGTACTGTTGAGGTGTTTGTATTTTTTTTTAATCTGAATAGACAAAACGCCATCAAAATATCACTGCTACGTTCTCTTCTGCATGGTACAAGTAGTGTCAATTGACTGCAGTGCTGTGAAAAAGGTCCCATGTGCAGAACTGTTTTTTTCTAAACCATCATTGCTATTCTGGGGATGGCAAAGCAAGCAAAAACTGTAATGTTAACTCAGTTCAGAGCATGAGTAGATTTAGTGGAATCTTGAGCATGATTCATTGTCTGACACTTAGCAACTGAGACTTTAGATAGACATCAGCCTTTATTTCTGCACTTGATTTTTGTGTGCCTCTAGGATGAATTGACAAAGTTCTTTCTAGATTCTGTTGAAATGAATGTATAGCTGTGGCACATCGCCTGACAGTCTGAAAGCTGCCACTGTCCCCAGCTTCTACACAAGAAAGTACCACCACCAAAGTGTGCTGAGCACTTCTGTCCCTTAACTGTGTCACCACAGTTGCCTTTGATGGCAGGCAAAAGATGATCATGATTTGGTCTTTGGACTCTGTATGCCTGTGGTGAATATGCCAATATTTTGTTAGTTTGTTCAGAGGAGACTTACATCACTGGCAGGTGCAGTATTTGCAAATCTCTCAGCAGGCCTCTTGTGTTTTGTCCGCAATTTCTGATGGTTTTTGCAACACTGCCTTGCCGTGTTGCCAGATGAACTTTTTGCAGCAAGAACCAGTCTTCTCTGCTGTCATTAGTGCCACTCGTTCTGGTCTGAGATCTGTGAGCTCCGGAACTGCTATCAGGGGACAGCTGCAAGTCTGGAGTCTGCTGGCACTGCTGTTACTCAGTTCTCCTATCAGACCGGGGAGCAGTCGAAGTGCTGTATGTGGAGCAGCAACCACAAACTGCCTTTCTTCACACCTGTAAAGCAAAGCATAAGGAAGATGGAGCTAGTGCTAGTACAAAAAAAAATAAAAAATTCATGTGTGTCATATGTGCCCGTGATGAAATATATATAGTATATACTCATTAAGATAGTATATATGCATATATATGTTGACAAACATCTCATAATTGAGGTGTCAGATACTGGGAGATAACTTCTTTCTAAACCCATCAATAATAACAAAGGTGGAAGCACCCTGAGCCTGAACATTTAGTGTGCTGTGAAGAACAGGAGGAGAGCCAAGGCTGCTCCGAGAACAGCATGGCTCTACCACCACCTCCTGGCTCCTCTTGGCAGCAACATGTGCTGTGATGTTTTCTCTCCAAGCATTGATCATATTCTTGACAGCATGGGTTTTCCTAATTCTTATAACATATTTAAAAGAATTTATTTTCTTTGAGTTCGTATGACTTCCTTGAAATACGTACACCATTCTGGGGGTATACAGCCTGCTTTGGTGATAATAACACCAACGGCTGTTTTAATGCATCTTTCTTTTTCAGTTTGGCATTTTATATAATCCAAGCCAGTAATGAGATACTTGTTGCTGCTGTTTATAGGGTTGAGGTTTTTGTTGTTTCTTTTTTTAATCTGGACAATCATAAATTAACTTGGAAAATCTGGTCCACAGATGCTTTTTAAAAAAATCAGATGCAACTGTTCACACCTTTTTTTTCCCAAACAATTTGCAACAAAGAGCCCTGCCATTGAAAGTTAGCCAGAAGGGATTTTTTATTAAGTAAATAAAAAGAAGTGGATATAAGATGTGGGATTATTCTGAGTTTTTTATTGAAAAATGTCTTTATTAATTATAGTTAACTGTGTCCTGTTTAAAGTCCTTCGGTTTACTGTCCTGCCATGTGGGTTCAGAGCATCGAATTTCCTTAATGATTATACCTCCTCCTGCCCCCCTGCAAAGTGTACAAACCAAAATATCAAATCTAGACAGTTTGGGCCTGTGTGATTTTCTTCGAGGTTCCTTCAAGGTTCCCAAGATTGTCATTTCTGCCCTACAGAAATAATATCCCAAGTGTGGGGCGGTATTGTGGAAGGAACTGTTTGACTATGTAAGACATAAAAATGTAGCAGATGGAATTGTGTGTCTATCAAATACAAATTGGGAATTGTGTATGCTTTCAGTACATCATCAGATTTCTGCTTGTGTTGTTTCAGAAGTCAAAGAAATGTAAGTCAGCAGAATCAGCTTCTCAGGAAGACGCCGCTGAAGGTAACGTCACAGCTGTAAGTTAACTGTACTCTTATGACTCGTGAAGCAGATTGGCGATTTCACTTTTTTATTTCATAGATTCTCCGGGTCCATCTAAAGTCAAGAACAAAAAGGATTGTATCATCTCCAGTTCTGGGGAAAAGAGGCACATTGTCTTCACCAAAAGTTCAGGTTGGTGAATGTGCTTTGATCTGAATGTGAAAAAAGCAAACAAGTAGTTTTGTTAAAATCTGTCATTTTAACCACGTTGCCAGTCCTTGTGTATTCTTTTGCTGCTTCATACTTTTTTTTATATTTTCAATTCTCCCTGTGCTGCCTTTCAAACCTCTTCACAGCCTATGCTAATTTATTATCTTTCTCAGTAATAAAAGGTCAGCTCATGTCTTCAGGTGAGCCCTGACATCGTGACTCGCTTTTTCAAAGAACCCGCTCTTTTGAAGGCGTGTCCTAAGGGCTGTCTTTTCAAGTTGGGCTAGGAAGCTGCCTGATTGGCTTGCACAAAGTTCCTTGTTCAATAGGAATTGTAGTCAGCTTTTGCCTTACAACAGTTTTGCTGTACCATCTGCAAAATCTCCTGAACTGGCTGCTATAACTGTGCAAGGGCTTCTGTTTGTCAAATTTTCCTCATTCTGCCCAGTTTGCCTTTGTCTCGTCTGCTGTCCATCTTTTAGTGAATTTTAGTAAATTATCACTGTAGTAGGAATTGACTTATGATACTTTAATAATACCTAAAACTGCAGACTCTTTGCACATGCTTGTCACTGATAAGTGTTGTGGTGATAACTAAGTAATAAACACTTTAAACCATATTGCATTTTTTCCACTGTGCAACAAGGCAGATTTGCTTGTTTATGTCGCTGTGCTTTTAGTTGCTGGGAACTAATGTGAATGAATGAGATGAGAAATTCTTGTTCGCACAGTTTTATAGCCAAGGGTTTGGTCTGTCTATTTTATTGGAAGGAGATAGCGTGAGGAGAATAAATAATAGATTTCCTGAAGTGCAAGCCATGGAAAAAAAAATCTTTCATGGCAGTTCATCTCAGTGAAGTGCATTAAAAAGTCCCAGGCTGATGACTTGAGTTTTAGTCATCTACTTTGGCTGCTAATTTGTTATGTGTCACTGGGAGCAATGGAATATAACGTTAGGATGTACCGATGTACCTACAGTAGTCATGAAGCTGTGAGTGAACTTGTCTATCCTTTAGTCCAAAGGGTGGTGGATATTATGTTCTTTAATGTTTCCAATTCATTCTGATGTTTTCATACAGAAATGTAGGAGTGGGTGCATTTTTAAAGTCAATCTGAGGTTTCAGGATGAAGAATTCGAATATTACAGCCACAGGAAAAGTCAGTATAATCCGTTTGAAGACTCTAAGAATAATTTATGTACAGCTCATCATTAGACTATGTGAGAAGCTGAGAGAATTTCCATTAGAAATGCTTTATCTGTCACTTAGTGTCTGGTTTTGTAAAGGTTAATTTTTAAAATTTTTTATAAATTTGAGATTTATAATATTGCTCAAGGATGTTTAGGACCCTAGTAATTGTAATGATGTTTGTATTTTTCTTGTCTAGTAATGCGAAGGAGAAAAATATGCCTTTTGAAATGTCAGGTCCTTGCTTTGTTTCTGACAGCAGTTATATTGACCAGAAGGGGAATAGAAGGAGAGAGGGAAAATAAACAAAAATCTGTGGAGTGAGGAATGCCAGTAGCATAGGAATTAATTTGTGAACATGGCACCCTGAGGTTTCTGGACTTCAGCATTCACATTCATTCTTTCAAATCCATTGTCTTGTAATTCTTTCCAGACAACTATTAGTGCCATTAAAGGCAGCATTCTCCAAATACATAAAAAGGATCTGATCTGTGATGCTTTAGAATTGTGTATAGAATCCCTATGACTGCATGCAGAACTCAGATAAGTGCATTTTCAGACTCCCTGCTATTTACATACAGTTGTGCCTAAGGTACACTAAATATATGGTGTTCCTGCAGACTTTTATGTTAATTTCTTTGCACAAGAGACTTGTTACATAGCTTTCTAAAATACTATCTTCCTGCTTCAGAGGTAGCTATGTAGTCAGTAAGTACGAATTTAAATTTTGTTGTTTGTTTGCTTTTGTAGAAGTAGATGTAATACATACACTGAGAGGAATGATATCAGAAACAGAGGGATGGGCGTTTTCCTATCCCAAGTATAAAATAATGTAGACAGTTGTTGGTCATAAATGACTTTGTGAAGAATAAAGGGAGTAGATAGTTTCTCTGGGGGTAGTATGTCACAAGTTTAGCTTTTGTCCTTTGATAGCTGATTTTCAAACAATTCTTGAGAGGGATTGAATACTTTGTTTCTTTCTTAGAACTAGAGTTCAGAGCCATTTTTCACTTGGAGGAATAAATGTTGTGGGTACTGAGTAACAGCACAAGGGGGTTACACAAGTAGGAAAGAATTATTCTCTCTTCAGGATTTGTAAATGCATTTTCAGCATAAATTCGGTAAGCTAGGAACGTGCTTACTGTTGAGTTCAATTGCAGTATATTTTTTTATGATACCCTTGAAAAAATCTGTGTTCCATGTCTGTACACATGATTTTTTAAATAATTTTATCAGTCTTCATGTAAATACCTTTTTCCAATTGTGAGCTCTTACATATACTTGATTCTATTCATCTTTTTCTAGCAGATAATGGAAGTTCATCTGTCCCAGGGAAAGTCAATAAGGCTTCCTCCACCACGAAGAGATCCATCGCAGACAGCGAGGAGAAGTCTGAGGCATACAAATCTATTTTTACAACACACAGCTCAGCAAAACGTTCAAAGGAAGAGTGTTCCAATTGGGTTACTCACACAGCATACTGCTTCTGAAACAATGATGAGCCTGGTTGTAACATTCATTACTGCTCTCCTTCCCTAAGGCTTCTTCTGTGCAACTCTAATACAGAACAGTTGGTGCAAACTGAGTTCCAGATAACATCAGATTACAAGTTGTTTGTAAACTTATGAATAGCTAATGAACTTGTGCTAGTTGCACCTTCTATTAAATAAAAAATAGATAACAAGAATCAACGTTGTATCAACAGACTTTATTCTAAAATGATGGATTCTTTACACAATGTGGTTTTGTTGTTGTTGTTCCCCCACTTCTATGCTCTGTCACAGTAACTAGTGTCTGGATAGTGGAAATGAGGGTAGGAAGATCTGCTTACTGTCCTCTTCTGTTGATATTTGCTGCAAATATATTTGAAGTTTTTGTTGTATTAGTACAGCAAATCAACTTTTTGAGACTTTGACAGTAAAAAGAGCAATACCGCTTTTAATTTGAATATCTGTCTTTGCCCTCAGTAGAACTATTATATATTTCTGGAAGATTCCTCAGGCATTTTCAAGTAATATACATTTTGATGGAACATATCATAACCATAACACTTTGTGTTCACTTGAACAAACATATAAATGCTTATTTTGTTAGTGTTAGAGCAGAATAACTTGTTAATTTTAGTCGTCATGTATTATCATGGGCTTTCCTTCAGCCCTTTTATTCTTAGCTTTTCTCCAAACACAGGAATCCTATTAAAATGTTTGTATTCCACAACAGTGATCCAGTGGGTGAATATTTGAATCCAATAATATCTACATGAAATGACCAGGAAGAGGAATGCAAGCTTTTCACCTTCCTTTCTTCCTTTTTAAAAATTAAAATCTGCTTTTGTAATCTTGGCTCAAGCAAACCAGAACAGAAGTGCAGAAGGTAGGCGGCTTTTAAAACCACTGCGTGATGTTGCATTGTTACCTTTGTGTGTGAAAATGATTAATTATCCTCATAATTTCTTTTCAAAACTGTCCCCATTTATAATTGGCTATAGTTAATTGGAAATTCAAATGCTGTATTTATATTTGCGTGGGTGGTCTTCATGATTCAAGCGTGTTGAAAGAAACTGCTGGGATTTTATTTTTATTTTGATAGGTATAATTAAACATTGGCTTGTTGTAGAATGTATATGGTGGTAAGCATTTTTGTCTTCCAAAGATGTGAATGCATATGTATATATCACATCAAACAGTCTGAGGTTTCCTTGAGCTTCCAGGAAGCAAACAGCCACACTTTGTACGCACGTCTAGTAACCAGCTTTGTTCTCCCCATTTTATATTCTTTTCCTGTTTCTTATTATCTCTTACTATCTGTTAGTTACAGATAATGAAGTGACTGCACCAAAAGATATAACAGTCCTTTTATTTGCAGTCTAATTCTGTTTTGACAATACAGGTTAAAGTCTTATTGGTAGTTTGTAGGACTGCATCCTTCTTTCATTTAAATCTGTTAGAAATTTTAAGAATTAACTGAATTAACCTCCTACTCTTGATTTAGCTGTTACTTTGCTAAAGAGTATGAAAAAAAACCGTACACAGTATTGCTATCCTTTTCTTGATAGTATGTTAGGCTGAGGCCTGCCTGCTGACCTGGTGATGAGTGTTCCTGCTCTTTGGGGGCACAACAGACTTTTTTTCCATCTGACCTGCTCATGTATTAAAGCCAAGTTAGCGAGTACCATGATTAGTGTAATGTACAGATTCTTTGTATACACTGAAGTTTATTTTCTGGAATTGATAGTTCGTGTTATGCCTCTTCATTAGAAAGAATTTTGTCTGGTAGTTTACCATCCTGACTTTGTGGATGGAGTTCTTAAAATGTTTATGGTTTATAGAAGTGTTGTCAGTGACTGATGAGGTCTTTTCCTTCCCTTTACAAAGAACAGCTGTGAAGGAATGTGATATATTGTTGGCATGTGATGCAATTCATCGCCACAATTGACTTTTGTTAATGTAAAATAGAGGAGGAAAAAACTGACACTTCTGTTGTTGGCAGGCTGGGTTAGGCAGTTGAGACTGGAACATCGACTTGGCAGGTTTTAATGGATTCAAGCAAATAGTTTGCTGGAGGATGTTTGCTTTGTTGTGGTTTTCTTTTTGTGGGGGAGGGCAATTTAATTTTCTTCTAATGTAGGTGAATTTGAATGTTGGTGAAAGTTGAAGACTGCAGAAGTTTGAAAGAAGTGCTATATTTTCAAGATGCCATGTAAGTCTCCCACAACACTGCATCCCTGTGCCTCTGTTTGAGGAGTTCTCAGAGCAGTTAGTTGTGTTTCCGTGAAGTTCAAGCCTTGGCCTTTTTTCTGAAGAGCCTGAAAAGGATCCAATTAGTGTCATTTGTATCGCAGGGGGAATTTTTGTGTTGTGGAACCTGCCCACTGAGGACTGGACTGAGATTCAGCAACTTCCTTGCATAATCCAGTAATCATAGGCTGGTCATGAAACCTGGCCCAGATATGCACCAGCAGAAAGGGGCTGCAGAGCTGTATATCCTGTCCTACAGTTCTGTGAGCTGTCTGTCCTTCTGCCCTGGCACAGCATTCATTACTTTGAATATTTGTACCTCTAAAACTGAAAACTCAATAGTATCCGTACAGCCAAACTCACTGGAGATGAGCCTGATACCAGTTTTCAGCGCTGTCACTTTGTTCCCCAGTCGCACAGATGTGGTATTTCGTGCAGTCCTACAGGAGATCTGTGAGCTACCTGCTCCCCTTGTCCCCAGTGACACTTAACAGCATCAGGCCTCGTGATGCAGCCCGTGGCCTCCAACGCTGTGGCACAGCCATGATGCAGTACAGCAGCTGATAAACCAACCTGTGCTGCCCTGTGCCATGTGCTGAGCTGGGAAGAGGACCAGAGGTGCCGACAGTGTGGCTTTTTCTCATCGTGGAGGACAGCAAGCTTTGCATATGCAACATCCTGGAGCCGGAAGAGATGAGTTTGGGGTGGATTTGTCTCTCCTGACTCATGCACGCTGCAGTAAGAGGTGGCTCCCTTCAGTGCTTCCATTCCTTGCACATCTCCTGCCCTGACCATACTCCCAGTGCCATCAGCTCCTTCCCTTCCACCCCTGCTAGCAGTTGGGCTGGAGATGTGCTGCTCTGCCTGCTGCCCATCCCTCTGTAAGGGATTCGTTGCTCTTGGAGGTGTTACCTCTCAAAACTTCTAAGAACAGTGGATCTGCAAGGCTTTTATATCTCTGTGAATCTCAGTTGAAATCAGACAATGGTTTATAGTGCTGGTGGGACAAGTGAGAGTATAGCAGCTTAAAATCTCTAGAAAATGAGACTGAAACCCTTCAGGGAAGCAGCATGCACATACACAACCCCAACAACCACCAGGAAAACAAAGTTGAAGGAGCAGTGAGTGGTGTCTGCTGGAAAGATTAGAATTCAGTGGTGTCCTGCTGGTAAAACTGTTGTTAGTGAATAACAAGCTTCGAGGGACACAGTTCATTCTGTAAGGGTATTCGACATTTTATTTCAATGCTTTTCTAGAAGTAAATGTAGAATTATCCTGTCTAATGGGAATAGAGTCTGAGGGATGTACAGTGGGAAAATGCATGCTGTTTGCTAAGAGAGCTTTTGCTGGAACCTCAGGACTCTGCTTTGGTCTCCAACTTCCATGCCGTGCCATGACCACGTGCCTATCAAATCGACCAAAAAAAGCTTCAAGTGTTCTTCTCTTTAAACGTGACACTTGTTAGATTAAGATATTTCTTATTACTGTCCTATTATTAGCTAAGCTGAGCGAACACTCTTGTCTTTTAAGTGTTCTCTCCCGCTTGCTTTGCAGCCTAGACGCCAGTTGCAGTTGGTATGTTTTGTTCAACATTTAGAACTGCAACGACCCTGCCAAGTGGATTCTTAGCTGCATTTAAAAATAAAAGGGCTGTTTATACATTACAAACCACGGAGGGTCAGAAATCAGTATGTCCTAAGATGAATACAAATCATAGACAAAAAGTGTTTTGTTGGAAGGCTTCGCAAATATGGAACTGATTACTGCTAGACAGCGCAGATCTGCTGTGAGATGGAACTGATAGAATTCCCTCCTGACAGCTAGAAATTATAATCGGGTTGGGTCTTTTTCTGTGTTTTAAACTTTACCAACCTTCAAAATGAGCAAGAAGGATGGAATCCTAATCCCTCTGCAATTGATGGGAATTCAGCCTGTAAGGCAGGGTTTTAATCTAAATATCCATGCAGCTGCCCAGTTGCTGTGGAGGTACTGCTGACAATCCATAGCTGTGGTTCTGTCAAACATTGAACGTTGTGTGGATTAAAATATCTCTTACAGGTCAGTGACAGCATTCAATTTGCAAATTGACCACAGATCATCTTTGGAGGGGAAGAACTGATTTCACTGTGACATTGAGCTCTTTATAGCACATCCAGCAAGCATTCAGCCTTTGTGTAGTATTCGTCAGCATCGCATCTCTAAGAGTTTTCCTTAAAAGTTAAGGGCACAGTTAGTGGAAAAATGACCCCTTTCACTTGCAGAAACATTCCTCATTCCTCTGTCAGACTGCACCCCCACTTTTCCATTCATTTTCCCTTGTTCCCTCTCATTTGCCTCCTTTGTTGCTGCTGCTTGCAGAAATCAGGGCAGTGCTTTGCTTAATGGTTATCAGCAGAGCAGGGAATACGGAATGATCGGGGTGATGGAGGCTTTTGCATCCCTGTTTGCTCGTTGGGGCTGATTTGCATTTGTTATGCAGGCTGCCTCATCCTGCTGATCCTTCTCCATCTCCCAGGACGAATCTTGAATTTGATGGCAGCTTGAGGCAGGATCAGCTCCCGGCCCACAGCTTGGCTCTGTATTTATGCTGCTTTTGCTGCCTGTGCAGCAGCTTCTACAGAGCAGGGTTCTATTTGCAGTGGTGAACACCAAGGTGTTCAGTCTGTGTTTCTTTTCCATATTATTGGTGAGAATACATTTCCCTCTTCCTTCTGACATTGGTCTTTCACTCGTTTCTCTCCCATGTATTTCCCTCCGTGTGAGGATATCTTAATTATGATGTAGGGACACCAGTTGTCCATACTGGCATACGGCGTAATTTGGGAACAAAAGACAGAATCATAGAATGGCTTGCATTGGAGGGGACCATAAAGATGATCTGGTTCCAACCCTGCTGCTGTGGGTAGGGTTGGCAGCCACCAGCTCAGGCTGCCCCAGGAACCCATCCAACGTGGCCCTGGGCACCTCCAGGGATGGGGCACCCCCAGCTCTGGGCAGCTGTGCCAGGGCCTCACCGCCCTCTGAGGAAAGAATTTCTTCCTAACATCTAACCTAAACTTCACCTCTTTCAGTTTAAGTCCTTTCCTCCTTGTCCCGTCACTACCTGTGTAAAAGTTGGTCTCAAGGAATGCTTTCCCTTCTCTAAAAGTAATTCCGTGGAACCACTTGATATCCACTTTGCAGTGATAAGTGGGGTTTGCCCTGCGAGCTCTGAGAGGGCCCCATTGACCAGGATGGGTGCAGCTTTATCCTGCTTGCCTGCAAAGCTCCAGCAATGCAAAGCAGCTTATTGCTCAATGGTGCTGACTTTAGCAAACTCACTAGGACAAATTAAAAAAAAGAGAAAGGGAATATCTAGTCTCAACCTGGATATTTAATGGGTCCCAAAATGTGCTGAACTCTTTAGTCTAAATGGGCTCTTTAGTGTGGTGTCAAATAAGTTTAAAAGCGAGGGAGCTCTGTAAAGCTCGCTTGGTTGTTTAAACTTGTTTAGCTCATGTTAAGGCTCATGTGCATTTATTCAGACTGACAAAGTGCTGAATTTACACAACAGGGATAGTAATAATTAGGTCAGATACTTTCTAAATGGCAGTGGGGGGGTGGGAATACCTGACTCTTTCATGCTTATGAATGGAAATGATTCTTAGCAGTGGCTGAGGCCGGCCCAGTGCTGCCCACGCTCCTCTCGCCCCCTGCCCCCCGCTCCCCTTCCAGGGGGCTGCCCGGGCCGAGTCCCAGCTCTGCCGTGTCCCAGCTCTGCCGTGTCCCAGCTCTGCCGTGTCCCAGCTCTGCCGTGTCCCAGCTCTGCTGTGTCCCAGCTCTGCTGCTGGGCTTTGTGCTGCGCTACTCGTGAGAATGTGGTGCTGCTGATGTGAGTCCATGTGCTTTCAGTCAGCCCATAGCTGTCCTTCGGAGCTGGCTCTCCTCTTCCCTGCTGGGATCTGACTGAGACCAATAAATGACACCAACAAAGATGAAAACTCAGTCGTTTAAACTGCATTGTCTGTTCAAGCTCATGAAGCTCCACTCTAATCTTTCCTGGTGTTCACGCAGATGTCTAAGGACTGCAGAGTGCTATTGCCAGTGTTTCCTATAGCCGTTAACATCCCCAGGGCTCAGAGCTGGGGATGAGGTGCCTGCACCTTGCACTGTTCTCAGACTTTGGTGCAGGTAACAAACAGGGCAGAGCCTCACATGAGTTGGGCCGTGGAGCTGACCCAGCACAGCAGGATCTGTTTCTCCGATATTGTTGGGTTTTTAGTTTTTGTTTGTTTGTTTGTTTGTTTGTTTTCTTGGCTTTCCTAATATTTGAACAAGCCCTCTTGTTTAATGCAGTGGAGCAGACCCTGCTGGCCTTTGAATTGCGGTCAGCAGCGGGCGTGCTGGGCAGGAGCCATTCACTTCCCCGTTGAGATTTAAGCTACTCCCAGCTCATTTGTTTGTATGTTTCTTCTCTGCAAGGAATCATTAAACAGCCCCAAAGGTACCCGCTGGGCTGGCTGCAGCAGGGCGATAGGAGAGCACCTGAGCTGGGTGCAGAAACTGTGGAGGGGAGTTGGGATGAGGCTGAATGGGAAAGGCTTAGTCCCACTCATCGACTGCTTGGGAACGAGTGAATGGGGACATGTGGCTGCAGAGAACGGGGATGCAGCGAGCAGAAGTGCAGCTGTGACATCTCTGGGTGGGAGTTGTGCTGCCGTGGGCATCTGCTGCAAACCCAGCCCAAGGTGCTGAGCTGGAACCTCGCTCTGCAGGGCCCCTGAAAGGCATCTCTTCCCTTTATAGGGATGTGTGTGTATATGTAAATATATACGAATATGAAATATAAAAATATAAATATATTTCAATATAATATTCTATATGAATATTCTATATGAAAATGTACAAAAATATCTTTTAAAATACCTCTTTACCTCCGCGGCTGCATCGCGAAGCCCCGCTCCGTGCGCACCCGCGCTGCTCCGCGCCGCCCGCGCGGTGGCAGCAGAGGCCGCGCCCGGAGCTGCGGCCCGGGGGGGGCACGGCGGGCGGGGGAGCACAGAGCTGGGCTGCTGCCCCGCCGCTGAGCTCCTTCCAAAGCTCCTGGTTTCCCTGCCCTGAAAGCCCCTCACTGCGCTGTAAGCCGCCTCCGCTGCCAAGCGATCGGCTGTCGCTGAGAGCTGTATTGCCAAGGCTTTCCCTTTGTCACCTGCCGATGTGCCCCGTGCCCGTCACGCCGGGTGCCGACACGTAGGCGATGCTGCAGCCTCGCACAGCAGCGCAGGGCTCAGCTACGGCTGCTGCGTGCGGGCTGGGGAGCACGGGAGTTCGCCGGAGTGTCTGCCCCGCAGAATCTGTGCTCGCGGGGTGATTCACTGTCTCTGTTGCCCTTTCCTTCTTTCTCATTTGTTTTCATATGAACGCGGTTTTTAAGAGCTTAATTTCAGGGAATGCGTCTTCATTAGGAGTGGAGAAATACCAATAGTAACAGGGAGATGGACTGCAGGAGCGGGGAAATATCTCTAGAGGGAGAAGGCGGTGGGGAAACAGAGCCCGTCTGTTAACAGGATGCTCTCAAGTGAAAACAGCAGGATTTATTTGACTGTTTAATACACTGATTTTTCAAAGACAGTCGGTCAGAAAATAGAGCATTTGTTCCACAGAAAATTCCAGTGCTTCAGAGCTTGTTTCCATTCCAAATGAGAATGAAAAGCACGAACTACCCCCCAAGTAATGTTCTGTAAAATGTTGGTTTGGGATAGTTCAGCTGGGTCCGTTGCCTGAGCTCTTTCAGCTATGTTCACATATTTCTCTCTTAAAAACAAGCTGCTCGTAGCATCAACATTTTCATTTGTCTCAAAGTTGAAATGCAACAAAATATTTCGCTCTCGCATCCCCTGAAAAACACTGCAAATAGCTGCGTGTTTGATTTAAATCCTCTTTTCTGACATGTTTAATGCATTGAGGAGTTCGCAGCAGCCCTCCTTGCCGTGTCTGGTACATCCCATCAGATTTGGAGAGATCCCCAAGTCAAGTTGCTTGTAGCTGAAATTGTGGAAACAAAAGAGGGAAAGAAAAACTCGTCTTCTATTTTAGGGTCCCGCCGTACTGGAAATGCAAACGCTGCACAGTGAATATTTAACTGGTGCATGAGAACCTAAAAAAGTGTAAAGCAAATGCCATGCAGCAGCTCCATGTGCCTCGTTCAACCAGAGTGTCATTGAGACATTAAAAATAGATTTACAGATTTCATAATGTGATTGCAACATTCACACAGGTTGGGATTTTTAATTTAACTTTGAACTGGATCGTGCAGATTGCATGGAGACCAGAACGGACTGTATTCTAATGGGAGAATTTGCCTTATGCAGAATTAGCATATCAAAGGCAGGGGATGATTTTTTGAGAAGATGGCACAATGGTCTGTCTTGCAGGGTTGACATGGTACTAAAATTGCTGGCACTGGAGTCTGCCTTCAGACCATTTCAGGCAGTGGGGCACTGGGAAGGCACTTGTGCTTTCGTTGTGTTCCTTCGTGCTGTCCCCCTGGTACGAGTGATAGTGGCAGAGCCTGGCAAACCTGGCTTCTGTCTTGTCTTGCTTCTGTCTTCTCCTGGTGCTGGAGCACGGAGCTGGAAGGGCAGTGGGCTCCTGCAGTGTGCTCCAGCAGCACGTCAGCCTGGTGCTGCCACGTTGCTGCTGACAGCTGGCTGTAGTTCTGCCAGGACTGCCCATACCTCTTACAGATCTGCTTCCATGCACACCAGTGCAGGTTGTTCTGTGTTCACTCAAACTAAAGATGCACCTGGGAGCAAGGCTTGATGCTAACTCTCATAGTTGAGTGCACGTTGGCCAACTTGCTTTGGAGATGGGCCTGGCTGGGCTGATGGAGGACTGTGTGTATCTCTTGGAGGTGATGAGCACTTGCTGATCCCTTCCATGCTAAGAAAATCTGGTGTTTTAGCACTGTCAGCCAGGCAAGTGAGTAGATGTCATCCTCTTGTGTTTCTTCCATAACAGCTGCCGTCGTGCTCTGACAGAGGTGTGGCTGATAGTGTTGGTATGACTGCTAGTCAAACAGTATTGCTAGAAAAGGAATTCAAGGCCAGGATGTCTGCCTGTACCACTGACAAGGACTGATAGATGCAGTGAAGATTTTGAAAGAACAGTGGGAGGAGGAGGGTGGCAGAAAGGATGCAGGCAGGTCCATGGGAGCATCTGCCTGCTGTGACAGAGCCTCACTGCTGCCACGCTACCTCTGCACCGGGTGCTTCCCTGGGGGATGCACCTGACTGTGCTGGAGATGGATTTATCCCACCCTGCCAAACAATAAGAAACACGGAACCTTTGCTGCTTCACTCCAGAGGGATCAGACAGCCTTACACCATCTGAACTGCAGGAGGTGAGACGCAACTCAGAGCTCCATGCATATGCAAATGTGTAATTTTGAAGATGCTGCATCTGTCACGCTGTTTTGCAACCCAGACACAAGGCCACCAGGTAGGATTGCAGCAGCTTGAGGAAGCATAAGCGCTGAGCAGCCCCCATCCATGCGTAGCTGTGCGTCTTATTGTGAAAATCCCTCCCTGAGTCTCTTTGATGAAAGGTTCTCCTTAGCATCTGAGCTCTCAGGATCATGCTAGTTAGCTGCTTTCTCTTACAAGTGGAAGCAGTGTATTTGCAAATATCAGTAGCCTAATGTCTCTCTGCACAAAGATGTTGCAGCCCTTGGCTGGTGTGGCAAGCTCTGTGTGCTTTTCTAGGATTTTCTAGGATGTTGGCATTTCATGACCACAAAGATTATCCTCGTTCTTCAGCAACACCAGAAAACGGTCCAATGAGAACAACTGAGTGATGGGATAAACAAAAGGAATTATGAAAACTATATAATTTGGTCAGAGAACTCTGACGCCTTCTGGGAAGTATCATATAATACCCAGCATGAAATAGCCCATCAAACACGGACAGCACAACCATGGAGCAATGTTGAGCAAGAGGTTTGACCAGAGAACCGATTACTGATTTCAAAACATCGGCGCTGTGCGGCCACAGCAATCCGAGGCAACACTGGAGCAGTCAAGAGAGAACCCAAGTGGTGCAGACACGCTGCTCACACAGCTACTGCTGAAGATCCCTTGGTGCAGATATGCAACAGCTGCAACAAGTCTCATGCAGAGACTTGCCTTTGTGCTTAATTTAAGTGTGGGCATCGGCGCTCACAGGGGAAGGAATGCTGTCTGCAGACAGTATTGAACCTTCTGCATCTAGAACTAGACTTCATACTGAACCCTATCACAGTGAAGGAGTGGAGGGCAGCCTAAGAAGTGTTTTCATTGCAGAAGTTGAGGATTAACTCTGAGTTGGGCTACCTCCTTACATCTCCAGGAATGGAAAATGAGGTTGCCTGTAAGCTTGCACTGCTGCTGTCTGCGAGGCAGTTGTCCTGAGGATAAGGATGCTGTGATGTGCCAGAGCACAAATTAAATTGTTCCTTTTACACCTGGCCTTCTCTGAAATCTGCACTGCTGCTTGCCAGCCAGCTGCAGCAGCCTCTGGGGGTTCATGGGCTGCTTCCAAGTGCAAAGAAAAGAACATGCTCACCATATAGCAATCCCTGCACCCCCTGGAAGGTGTCTGGAGAGCACCAAAATTAAACATGCTGAGAACTGACCTCCGTTAGTAGTTAGTCAGATAAATCAAAACCAAAAGTACCTCGCTGTGCCTTCTGCATGGAATGTGAATGGCTGCTGCCTGAAGGCCACCGACAGTTCTCTGGTGTCGTCATTTTTAACACCAAAATGTTGGGTTGTGATGGCACAGCAAAAATGTGACAGAAACAGATTATGGCACAGAACACAGTTGAAATTTGAAAATCTCTGTGTTTTTATGTGAATGCTTTGCCGTGTTTCTTCCAAACCAGAAGCCATCGGCTGGGAGCCTGACTTGTGCTCTGTGGCACTGCCTGGGGCCGAGGCCCGCCAGGATGCTGGGTAGAGGTCCTGACAGCGTCCATTCACATCTCAGGCCTGCAGATTTCATCTGCTCATCTTATGAAGTTATGCTGTATTTACTGAGAGGTCTTCTTCTGAAATGAGGTTTTAAATTCATCTGAAACAAAGCAGGAAGTGTTTGGGAAACAGGTTAATTCCTTCCATTAGCCCTGGATTCAAGATTTTGAGATTATTGAGCTATTTTTGACAATTCAGCTTGGAGCATTCCTGTAGTTTTTTAATCTCTGAAGAGATTTCCTTTCATCAGCAGATACTGAGGTAGTCTGAGATGACTTTTTCCTTTTGGGCAAAAATTAAATAAAAATTTGTAACATGGTTGCATTAATATTTAAGAACTGTGCTGCAAAAACTAATCAATGTTGCTGTGATCTTACCTGCCTCGAGACTGCAGGCAAATCACACCTCGTTGATACAGTTAAACTTCCCACAGCGAGTTTGGATGATGTACTGAGCTCCAGTGCATTTTTATTAAGTTTCTCTGAAATGATTTTCAAAGGGCAACAGCCTGGGCTCAGCTCACTGCGAGCTGGATGGAGCCAAACTCTTACCTGAAGTCTCCAAAGAACATGCCGTAACCCTTTTGCTAAACAATCTGCTCTGCTGTTACCAAGTTTTACCCAATATTCAAATGAAACTTATTCCTTTTCAACCTTTGCCAAGCTGAGGTTATTAAGAAAGAGATACAAATTAAAAGGATTAAAAATGCAGCTCTAATTAAACACATATGAGCAGTTAAGAGTCGGCTCTGCCCTGGTTATCTGCACATAGAAATATCACACACAACTTAAAACAGCTGTAGACTCCATTAAGTGCTTGCTGAAGGCACCACCAAACAACGTAATAATATGCTGTGTCTTTCTCTGGAGTTTTTTATATACAGGTCCTGAAGTGTCCTAAAAAACGAGATGAGCCATTGCTGTCCCACTTACAGGAAAGGCTGAGCCGGGAGAGGAGCACTTTGCTGAAGGACCAGGACCGGGCCCGACCCACAGCTTTGGGCAGCACAGTTCCTTCCTTTTAAAATGCCTTCACTCCGTCTCAGGGCTGTAGCCCCTCTTCCTACCGCAGGTGGCTTTTGCCTCTGCTCACACCTTCAATATCCGTGCAGCACGCAGCCTGCTCCGGAATTGGGGCTGGTTGTCCCCAAAAGCCACAGCAGTGGTGTGGGACAGCACAGTTTGCACTTCTGAGCAGACCTGACGGTTCCTTTCAGAGGAATGTCAAGTGCAATCAACGCACATCAGGCAATTTTGCCTTTCTGTGACAAAAGTGAGTTGGTATCTCTTAATGTGAATCCAAACAAGCCTGGAAGAGCCGTGATCACAAACCAGCGTGCGCGATCACAGCTCGGTGTTTTAAAGGATTAGAAGGGGATTAGGACGTTTGTAAATTCCTCATCAACCTTTTGTAGAGACAGGATGGAATATTTTTTAAAGAATTCACAAGCAGCAACTGTCTGTTAAAAGCCTTTTTTCCTCTCTGATTTGCGCTGGGTGTGGATCGCTTTGTGATTTTGTTTAAAAGGCAGCATAACTCAGCTCATCAATCCGGGCTGCATATACATCCTGTGCTGTATGATGCCTAATGTGTTTCGAGGGCTTTATGCTGCTCTCAGAGAATGGGAAAACTTCCTTGCAACAGAGCCTAACAGGTCCTTTCATTCCCCTGCTGGTGCTGCTGGTTTAACACCCACCCAAAGGAATGACAGCACCCGGGGAAAAAAGGTGAGTGAATTTTGATCCTCAGGAAGCATTCAGGAAAAGTCACTCATGTTCCTGCACTTCTGAGGCAAACATTGTGATTGGCTTCAAAAATCACAGTGAAGAACTGGGGCTCACCAGACAGGCTAACAGGACTTACTGCTTTTTGTGGGAATGGGAGATGAGGCTGGACAGGAAAGGAGAGGAACACCCCGCATCCAGGTGCGCTGATCTGACAGAACATTTGGATACAGCGCGTACTAAACAGCGCTGCTCAGAGCATCCCTCAGGCGAAGACGAATAGGAAATGCTATGTAAAAGAATGCTGTTTGCTTGAATGGGTCCATTTTTCAATGTTGTATCTGGCTGGCGGTTGAACTTTCTAGGGAGAATTGTCCCACGGGTAGGGAGATGCTGCAGGACCTGGTGCCAGCTTGCTTTGTAATGAAGGCGAGACCTCTGCTCATATCTCTTGCTTTGTCCAAGATCATCACCTGGTTTGAGAGCACGGATGCAGCTTGGGGCGCTGCGGGTGGGGCTCCAGGCTGCTACTGACGTGCAGCAGGATCTGGGGGTGTCATCCTCTCCCCAAGGCCCTGGGACAGCCGTTCTGCACTGCCCACTCCTCGGCTCCCAGCAGGTTGCTGTGCATCTCACCTGTCTGCAGGTCTGCCGGGGGTAGGCCAACACAATGCTGCAAGCTTCAGGCAGAACTCTTAGGTTAGTGATTTTTTCTGGAAGACTGAACATTCAAAGCTCTGAACCTAATAATTCCCTCTCTATGTATCTCACCACTGTTTCATTAGCCAAAAGCCAGTCTTGACCATGGAAGTTACTCTGGGTTAAAGGATGTGAATTTAAGGCACCCTACGACTCCTTAACAGCCTGTGACCACCTCCTGCACTATGACTTCCAGGGTTTGCCCGGTAACGTGTGAAGAAATATATCTGGAGGAGGGAGGGAGCGGCCCCGGGTCAGCAGCCATAGTGTTGGGCCTCTGGGCCTCGGCTGCTGAGGGAGGTGGTGACTCAGGTGCCAGTAAAAGTGGCTGTGCCACGGCCCGGGCAGCAGCAGGAACTCCCTGCGAGGAAAGGAGAGGGCTTCCTGCCCTGTGTTGGTCAGGCTGGTTCCCTGCTCCCTTCTGGCTCTCTGTTCACTTTTTAAGTATGTTCAGAGTGGTGTTTGTAGGGCACAGGG
The DNA here is from genome assembly GCA_013396635.1 of Penelope pileata. NCBI lineage: Eukaryota > Metazoa > Chordata > Aves > Galliformes > Cracidae > Penelope > Penelope pileata. The sequence continues at coordinate 888,480 of WBMW01006209.1, read as the reverse complement.
ATGTTAATTTTTGTTGCTGTTTGTCCTTTGGATGTGGCCTGCAAGCTACAGCCTAAGGCTGGAGAGGCGAAGCCTGGCTGGAGCTGGGGGCAGCCACCGCTGGGAACACAGAGTAGCTCACATTCGTGCAATTAACCCGGGGAGGGCACTGCAGCGAGCCACAGCCACCTGTAAGGAGCAGGGCGAGCAAACGGGAGGAAGGTCTCAGTCTGAAAGCAGAGAGAAAATGTTCCCTTCGGAAGTGGGGAGGGATCGGTACGTGCCAGCCCGGTAGCAGCCCAGTTTAGTGCTAATTGCGCATTCGCGTTTTAACCGTACGAAAGAAAATATTTAATCCTAGCAATTTAATGCCCCGTTTCTTCGTGATCATGGAGATGAATTGGAAATGAAAGCCACTGGGGTGGGGAGGGGGGTGTGACCTCCAAAGGTGCCAGGTTAGCTCTTCTCAGCCTGCTCTTCTGCTCCTCCTCGGTGTTTTAATAAATCCTGGGCGACTGAAACTGACCTTGAGGTCAGAAGCCTCTGGTTAACAGCCAGGAAATGCCCTTCCCATTGGTCATTATTGCCTAATTAACAACTTGAAATATTTCACAATAAATCTCAACGACACAAGATGGCCATTTCGAGGGTGGGGGCTGCAGAGCACTTGGCGACATTTGCATTTAAAAGCCCCCAGTGAGATGCAGAGGGCCGGGTGCATGCCTCAGCTCTTGCTCACCCACGTCTCCCCGTCTCGGCTCCAGACTCACCAGCCCTCAGAAGAAAGTTTTCACGAGTACAATGGCCAGAAATGGCTGGCTTTAAGGCCAGGTATTTCCAACCGTCGCCACGATGTCAGAAAGGGTTTATGAAAGCCAGGAATGGCAAAGTAGGCTCAGAGTAGCCCGTTCTCTGCCTTCAGACAGTGAATCCTGTGCTCGAATCCACACCTTGGGCTAGGCAAGGTGTCTGGGTGGCCCTGCAGAGAGCTGGAGCAATGCTTGCCGGAGCACCTTCGTTCACCAGCCAGCGCAGCCTGCCCCACATATAGGGCTCCCTATGTATCATATCGAGCTTTCGTGAGGGATGCTCCCAGCCCAAGGTGTCTGTGGCATGGTGAGAGGCCTGGTAGAAGAGCGAGTTGAGAAGCAGCCTTGCTCTTGCTGAAGAGAAAGGCAATGGCAGAGGGAATGCACTTGGTGGCTGGCGTGGAGAGCAGAGCAGGAGTGCTGTGGGGTGAGTGGGCACAAAGGCTGGAGCTGGCAGCTGGGTGTCAGGGAGTCCTTTGGGGGTCACTTTGAGTCCCTGAACTGGCAGAAAAGCCACAAATAATGCGTGGAGGGGTCCAAAAAAGTGCCAGGAGCTGGGTCCTCCTGCTGCAAGCCTAAAAGAGGAGAAGGAAGAGAAAAAAGATAAGATCCCCTTGTCTTTTGGTGCTGATGAGCAGAATTGGTTCAGCTGCCTGAAAAAGAGCAGCCTGAAGTTATGTTCAATATAAGAGCCTGGCCATGATGTCCAGCAGCACATGGCTGGTGAGCATCAGCAGTGCAAGGACATGAATCTGCAGAGATGGAGCACGCGGTGTATGCACACAGCACACTGCTTTGTCTGCTCTAGTGTGGGTTTTGCCAGCACCCCAGCCAACTCATCCTTAAAAAATTACTAAAATTGAACCAACAGAGGGAATTTACTTTAGTGTAAGCATGGAATTGCTCATCTGGCACCTGGAAGCCTCCAGGTTAGGTTTGGCATCTTCTGACAGCACACCTTTACACAGAGGGTTAATACGAAGCAGTTAACTCCATACATTGTTGTTAACTTCCACCTGTAGACACTGAGATGTAGTGATGCATCTACAACAGTAAAAATGTGTGTCATGTCAATACAGTGAATGCAGCTTATAGAGCTGCTCCTGGTGGAGCTGTGATGGAGGGACCAGAGCAGGTGAGCACGCTGTAACCAACTCGTTCCTATGGGGAAGTGTCATGAGGTGAGTAAATCTTCTCCCACGTTACACCACCAAATGAAGTGGGTCAAGACAAACAAAAATACAGTTGAAAGAGCATTTGCTGCTGTAAATGATGCTGAGATGCATATGGGTGCAATACAGCTGAACACTTTTAATGCATTTTGTGATTTTATTTTATTCTTGCACGTACTTGGGCTGCAGCCAATGTCACTGTTTCCTTTGGATAATCAGAGAGCTTTTATTTGTGTTAACCTTCCATCTGCAATAAGGGAAAAAATAATAGAAATAAAAGTAGCCTGTGACTGTGGTGTGTCCACAGACAGAAAGAGCAGTGCAAAGTAACAAGCTTTTCTTCTAAGAACATCCTTTTTAAAAGGGCACAAAGTGATCAGTGAGGAGCATAACTCGGGCACCCTGACACCCCTATTCCTGCCCTGTCCATCACAGTGCTGAGCCCTGAATAAAAATGCCTGGGTGTTCCTGGGTCATGTTTGCTTTTCCTCAGACTAGTTTCCCAGCTAATGCTTTTAGAAACAGGTTTGGAATTAAGATTTCCATATTTACGCTCCTATTAACATAGATACATTCTAAAACTTAATGAGCTTATGTAACAAACTGCTACATTACGTTGTTAACAATTCAAGAGAGGATCTGTACTTAGGTAGATAAGAATGGCATTTGCAATGGCACCAGCTCCAGTAAAATTACAAGGAGCATCAATTGCATGCTTCAGGTAGGAGACTGGAGCCGAGAGGTCTCCAGCATGGTCCAATCCAGTTGGGGAGGTGTGTGCGTGCTGTGTGCCACAACACAACTGCAGAGCCTCAACGGGGCGATGTGGCCTGCGGCCTGCAGCCAGGCCAGAACATGGCGGGCTGGTGGCCGGTGCTGACAGGGCCGAGGTGAGGCATTGGGGCAGACCCAGCATCACCTCTCTGCCATCACAGACTTCCTGTGTTGAGCAAGACCCTTTGGGCATGTCTGCAGAGACCAGAGCTTTCTCTGTTCCTGCTCTGAGCTGGCTCGATGTGTCAGAAGGTTTGGGAGGCCGCCAGCCATTGCTGTGCTGGAGCCAGTGAGCCTGCTCCGGTCAGGGATTGGTGTCTTGTGCGCTGTGAGGGCTCCTGGAGCTCCCAGATCACATCTGGCCAGCTCGGGGCAGGGGCAGGGCAAGCTGGAGGTGTTTGTAGCTTGTAGATATGCTTTACATTTCCGTGTTTCCTGCTGCCTGACTATAAACAAGGAAATACTGCATCCCCAAGCTTTTGGGACAGGAGCACGGTGTGCTGCTGGCGTGCATGAGTGGTGCAGAGCTGGTGAAGACCACGGTGCATGGCAGACACTCAGCTGCTCTGAGCTTGCACCTGGAGATGTGTGCTCCCTGCCTGCTGCAGACATCCCTGCTACTGACAAGATTTATGGGCACAACATGCTCTCTAGAGAAGATGGGGCATGACCTTTAAGAATGGAGGGCTCAGGGTTTGAACAGGTGACTCCTCAGACCCTCCCTCTCCAGTCAGAGCATGCAGTTTGGTACAGACCCATCCATGCACTGCTGCTCTTACCTGGAAGCTGTGCAGCAGCAGTGAAATCACCGCTCCCTGTTGTGCCCTGTGAGGCCTGCCTGTGACTATTTACATGCCACCATGGCAGGGCCGGGTTTAGGCTCCAGAAGGCACTGCAGGGCTGAGAGGTTTGGCTCTCTTTGCTGGAAGAAGCCACAGGTGTGTTAGCCAGTGCCCTGGGCATGGACAGGTGCTGGAGGGCTCTGGCCTTGTGGCCATGTTTTAATGGCTGCTACGGTTGCTCTGGTGGCTTTATGTGCTGGGTGAGAAAGGGTAGATGACACCTGCCCTGCCAAAACGACATTGTGCCTTGGAAACCTGGGAGCAAACTTGAGCTGGTGCAGAGATCTGTGCTGCTTGTGATGTTGCTCCGAGCTGCTCTTAACCACACTGCAACAGATTTACAGTCTGGCTGAAACACAAGCAAGGATTTCTTTGGCAAAACTATGCTGGGATAAGCTATGCTGACAGAAGAGCACTTAGCTGGTGTATTCTGTGTTTACACAAGAGGAGTGCTTTATCGGTCTAGCTATACTGGCAAATCTCCCCTCAGGCTAGCTTGTCTTCTCTCTGCAGCTCTGCTATGGAGCTGCATGGGCAGAGTCTCTGAGGAGCAATGGGTTTGGTGAGGGGCTGCAGGATCCTGGTGGTGCCTGGTGGGCACTTTGTCAGCCCCAACGTGTGGGCTGTGACGTGGTCAGCCCAGCACCCGCCCTTGCTGCGGACACAGTGTGCTCCGGGGGAGCCCATCATTTGCATGGGTGCAGCTTGACCTGGTTTGAGCCCATGTCTGCCACTGGATTTGCATCTGTTCAGCTGAGCTGGTTTTGTTTCGCTGCCATGATTGTTTTCAATTCTAATGCAGCTGAGCACAAGGAAGTGGTGGCCTTGCTCTTCTGTCAACATCGGGGCTGGCTTTCCAAGGCAACGCTCTGTCCTGCACCAATAACTCGTGACTGCAAAAACTCTTCCCTACCCTCAAAGTCTCCTCCCATTCCTTGACAGGCTCTTACGCCACAACTCCCCAAAGCAAAATTCCCTGTGCCCAGAGGGAGGGAGCAGCTCTCCTCACATCCCTTCCTTGCCTTCCCGTGGCTGCAGTCCAAGCCTGTGCTCCTTGGGGCTGTCATCTCACTGCTCGGGACCACCGCATCATCTAATAGGACAAATTTGATCTGGTTCAGGCATGGGCCCAGGGCTGCCTTCCTGCTGTGTTAGTCAGTGCACGTGGTTATGAGCAGCTTTGGTATCACTGCTTTTGTAAATTTGTTTTGGTGACAGCGTGATGGACCACATCTGGATGCAATGATGTGGGCAAAAGGCTTCTCATGCAGCATAAAGCTGCTGGTACCAAGTTAACATCAGCCTCTTTTTTATATTGAATTTGTAGGGCGAATTTGTACTGGCTCGGTGCTTTCCAGTGACAGATTTTTGTACCAGTGGTAGAAGATTTAAAGCTGGTTGAGCTGTATTGCTCAGAGGCATCTGGATGCTGCCTCCTAAATCATCTGGGACAGGAACACTCAGCTCTTCCCTGAAACAGTTATGGCAGAGATTGGAAATCCAGCAAATACCTTTCTTACAGCATTTAAATGGCTCAGGACTGATATGGGCTGGGCACTTTACCTCAACAGGCAGAAGTTTAGCATAGGCAAAGAGAGAGCTGGGAATCAGGTGTGAGAGCCACAGCTGCCTGACTGCAGTGCTACTCCTGTGCAAAACTCTGCAGTGGCAGCAGTTATAGGAAATCTTGGGGCATAGGTGCAGGGAGAGGGGAAAAGGGATGACAGAAAAAAAAAAATTGCAGGTCTGAAACCAAAGATGCATGAAAATAGATTTAAACTGAAGAACCTGCGTAGCATTGCCTTTGTTTTATTACTGAATAGTGAGGAGTGTCGGCTTCTAATGTAGCTGCAATCATTTGGACATCCCAAATCTGTGTCCTTCTGCAATCATATCTGTATGCAATCAGGGGAACACAATTAAGAGGCTTCTAAGTGGTGTGAATTCTTACACTTTGGGGTATCTTTCTGTGCCTTTGCAGCAATAGCGCTGCATGAAGTTTTGCAAATAATTTTGTATGGATAAAGTAGAACTATCAAAAAAAACTGTACCCTGCACGTCTCCTACAGTAACTGCACAATGTCACCAGGGAGTCCTGTCTCTGTGGATGCATCTGCAAAATCAAGTCCTGGAGAATGCAGCTTGGAGCAGGTTTGGGAGAATTTGGAGTTCTTTTGCTGGCACCTGATATTTTGTGATGCTGACAGCCCTTCGCTGGTGCCTTATTAGCGTGATTATAAATGACAGAGTGCATTAGGGGTAGAGTTTTGACTGATGTAATTTTTGCCAGCAGTTCAATTTTTTTCCCCCACAGAGCTCTGCTTCCCTGAGCCATGTAACAGTGCTGCAGCTCTCCAGCTATCAGCAGTGGGAGAATGCCACAGAGGAGGAAACGTGGCCAGTGAAACCTCTGTGTTTTCCAACACACCACAATTAAGAAAACACCTGTGGTAATCTATTAAAGGGCAAAGGGCAAGGGAAAAGAGTGGCCTTGTGCTTTTCTTGCTCCTAAGTGATAAAAAAGCCAAAGGGTTTGGAGGCTTTGTATTTGTCTCTAAATATTTATTTTTTCTCTCCAAGTATGTGATACAGATTTCCTCCAACCCACTGTTGGGTGGAGGACTCTGAGGAAGGTGGACTCTTTAGAGGAATTACTGGTTTTCAAGAATCTGGGCTACAGAAGTCAAAGAGTAAGTGAATTTGTTTTCTTATTTAAATTGCCCACAGGGAAAATCTTCAGCTTCAGCACACGTGACCCATTTTCTCGACATTGAGGTCATTTTTCTGATTTCATCATCCCTTTAAGATGACTGAAGAGTGAGAGGTAAGTAGAAAAAAGGTAAATTGTTCTGTAAATTCCACACAGGTACTGTCTGCAACTCTTCTAAACTCCCTTGGTATGTGTTAAAAAACATCTTTTTGAAAGCAAAAGTTTAATGAATGTATCTATTTGGATTTTGAACCTGATGTGTGTGTATGTACATATATAGAGAGGTGGATATTTTAAGAAACACTCTTGGTGAATGCCCTGAAGGAGCAGAGGCTGCAGGACCCCTCGAGATTGGAGATGAAAGGACCCCTTGTACCTGGAGCCCATTCTGCCAGGGCAGGAACCTTCCCCAAACCATCACTGTGGTGCCTCAGCAGTTGTTCTCCTAAAGCAGAGAGCATCATTAAAGGTATCATGTATTCTGCATATGCCCTGACAGCAGAGGTAAGGATAAGGAGAGCATCTAATGACATGTTTTTATGGTAGAAGTATTGCTCAGTGACAATGCCTGCTCCTTTTCCTGAAAGGGCAAAAGGAATGGGAGGCTCATACTGCAGGATTTGTATTAGCTGCAGCCCAAATTGCACTGAGCATTGTTTTTTCAGCTCATTTCTTGTCTGCATTTGAAATATTTGCTTTTCTGCTGTTTTGGCCTATGGGATTCTTTTTATGTTTTTATTATTTTTTATCATTTTTTTTGGTGGCACTGGAGCTGTTATTCTTATTGTAGTATAAGCAAATAGCTGTAGGAATGTATGATCCATAGAGGCTTTATTTTTTAAAGTATGAATTATGTGTATTGTGCCAAAAGCTGTTTTTCTTTTTGCTGCCAGAAAAGAGCGGAACTAAATGTACGTATTCTGATTTCACATTTTGCACCGTGGTCTTTTGAATTTCACGTTCTTGGTGTGGAGCCTGCTTCTTAGCCTGCCACAGCCTTCCTGCTCGCTTTGGAGCAACACTGGGTAACAGCAACAAAGTTGATGCCATCGTTGCTCCCATTGGACATAAAATGGAGGAAAAAAGAAAAGGAAAAAAGGAAAAACAAGAACATTTCCAGCATGGAGTGATGCAGGAAAATATCACAGCCTGAGGAGGTACCTTGGGATCACTGGGTAGAGGTGTGAGGGTCCCTTCTCCCTTGGTCCCACCAAGGGATTATCGCCTTCATTTAGTGGAGGAGGAGATTGAAATAAACGCAGCTGCAGTCACATTCATGGTCATCTCCTGCCTCAAAGGGGTCAGGCTGGGAATTTTGCCCCTCCCTCCCCTGCCATGTGCTGTGGGTCAGCCAAGCCTCGTCTCTCGCAGACACCCATCTCCTGCCATGCACACAGCGTGGTGCGCGCAGCAGCCAGAGCAGCTCCGTGCAGGAGCCCCAGGCAGCTGCGCCTCGCTGCTGAGCCTCTGCCACATGCCATGCCACATCTAACCTGGGGCCTGCAGTGCCGGGTGTCACACTCTGTCACCTCTGCCCATGCACTGCTGGCCGCCCTGCTGCAGGCTGGCAGCACGCGATGGCCGGGGGACTCTGCACCTCCGGCTCCAGTGGGAGGGAGCGGGGAGGAAGCAGGTCTGCCTTTGTGTTTATTAAGCAAATTAATAGGTTGGAAAAAAAAGCAGCTGCGGTGCGGGCACACTTTCCCCTCACCTCCTGCAGCAGTGAAGGCTGGCAGCCGGGCAGGCAAAGGGCACCCGGCGGTGAGTCCCCATCCCACGGCTCTGTGCTGGGGGCAACCACGGGGCGAGAGATGCTCGTGGTTCCCTGCCCCATCCGCACCTCCAGCACCGGCGTGGTGCTGGGAGGGTGCCCGGAGGTGGTGGCCAGGAGGGAGGAAATCTGCTGCCGCCTCCGGGGTGCGGGAGGGAGCCCGGGGCTGGACCCGAACCTCCCGGGCGGCCGCTGCTCCCCGGGGCACGGGGAGGCCCCCGGCGCTCAGAGCCGCTCCCGGTGCGGCAGCCACGGGGAAATCCTCCCCCAGGTGTTTGCTGCTTTGCGCTGGGGCAGAACCGAGTGGCAACTGCATGTCCTGAGCTTATCCTCCCTCCAGGAGCCCGGTGGGGCTGGGGACAGCTCGGGGCTCTGGCTCCTGTCTCCGGCTCCTGTCGCCGGTCCGCTCCGCGGGGTGATGGAGGGGGGGAGTCATGCCGCCTCCCCCCACAGTGCGCAGTGACACGGAGAGCTCCGGGGCCCGCGGAGCAGCGGTCCCTTTGTACGGCTCTGCAGGAGCCGAGGCGAAAATCCGGGCAGGTTGCTGCGGTGTTAATGGTACTGAGATGTGTGCGTTTAAATAATTTTTTAAAGGAAAAGGGATGTAAGTAATTAGCATCCCCACGGTCCCCTGTAATTGCTGCCAAATAGGAAAAGTACCGAGTGGGGCAGGGGCTCGGCAGCCGCTCCAGTCCCCTCCCGAGAGCGCGTTCACACCTGGGGGTGCTTTGTGGCCCCCCCACGGGAAGCTGCGTCCTCGTAAAAAACCAAGCGTGAGGAGGAGCCGAGCCTCCGGGAGCCAGGAGCCTACCCTCCCTGGGAACAGACGCCAGCAAAATAAGGGCACTTTATTTATTATTATTATTATTCGATAAGTCGGGAAAGCTGCCACCTGTCAGGGCTCGGGGAAAGCCGCACTTCGGGGAGGAAGGGCTTAAAAATCATCCTTTCCCTCTAAACGCTCAGAAAAGGCCCGAGGTCCCCGCAGCAGCCGTAATGAGCAGCCCCCGGGCAGGGGCCGCCCAGCACCGCCGGGGGGGCCCGGGGGTCCCTGAGGCGGAGCCTCAGAGCGCGGCTGGGGGGGGCTGCGGTGCACACCCCGAGTTCAGCCCCTGCGCTGCTTCCTGGGTGCGTTTGCTAGGAACTCGAGGGGTTGGGTTGTTTCGGTAATTTCTTCTAAATCCCTCATCGTCTTCCATCCCTCTGTTTATATAGATTTGATATATATATATATGTGAACAAGCAGGATGAATTTCTCTTCGTTCTTTTGGCCACCAAAATAAACAAAACGAAGGCTTCCAGAGCTTGAAAACGCCAAAAAAAAATGAGAAAAACAGCATCGCCCCTCAGTGTGACGTTTTTGAGCAGAAGGAAAATCTGAGATTACGGTAAAAATGATTAACGTCTCTCCGATGCCTTTGGGAGGAAGAAAAGCGGATCGTCCCAAACCCGGGAAGCTTCACGGTTCCCCTCCTCGTTTCTTTCGAAATCCATCTTGTCCCTTTAATACAAATTAACTTTAAGCTCCCCCTGGCTTTTATTATTTAGATTCCCAGTCTTAATGACGCCAGGAGCGCGCTCGCTAATAATCGTCGCGAACTGCATTTCAAAGAACCATCCCTGGAAGAAAAACACCGTCGTTAAAAAAAAAAAAACAAAAAAAAACAAAAAAAAAACCAAAAAAACAAACAGAGACTCCACCAAAAATGATAATGCGGAGTCCTCGCTGCTGCGCTCAGCACCTGCATGCGGGGTCGGGCGGAGAGCACCGCCGGCACCCCCGTCCTCCTCGGTTTTATTTTTAGATCCTTCATGTAGGCAGAGGGAGACGGGTAGGGGTTTCTTTTAATTATTATTATTATTACTTTAATTCCTCGATCTTCAGGAATACAGTGGCGGAGGTGCGATCCGGTTTCAATCTCAGCGTGAGTCTCCCCGGGGCCTTTGGCAGCCGCTGCCGCTCGCCGGGCTCTGACGGCGCTGCCCGGGGTCAGCGCTCGGCCCTGGCACAGCGCACAGACCCTCGCTCCGCTGCTGTCAGTAAATGAGCAGCGATCCGGATGCACCTTAAAGCGCAGGGAGACGTCGTTGCTTTCGGAACCGATGTTCATTTGGTCCGGCGCGCGGATCGAACGGCTGCGGGAAAGCAGCGAGCGAGCAGGGAAAGCACTTTCTGAGCTTGGATGAAAGTGTCCTCACAGCGCCCGGGAGCGCTCCCGCAGCCCCCCCGCCCCCCCCGGCCCGAGGCTCAGCCCCGAGGCTTTCGCTGGGAACGCGGCGCGGATCGCACCTCGCGCCGGGGACGCTCCATCAGCGCTGCTTTACCTACGAGAGACCGAGCCCAGCTGCAATCACCGTGTCGGATGATTAAGCAAATGATACCTTAAACATCGGTAGCTTACAAGTTGTAATCAGTAACTCAAACTCCAGACAATTATGCAAATTGCGCTCAGACGGACTCTGTCGCTTTCGCAGCGAGGACTGCGCCGGGGCGACTTCGGCCCCGCGTGGTTTGGAGACACTGGCGTGGAGTTCGGGGACACTTCCACGGGGCCCCTCCCAAAAAAAAAAATGAATAACCCACGGAGAGGAGGGGGGGGAACACGTCGGGGCCGCCTCCTCGCAGCGCTCCCGCGGGCGGTGCCCACGCGTGACCCCTTCCCGCGGGCCGGGGCCGCTCCGGAGGGGTATGGAGGGGGTCCGGCCCCGCGCAGCCTCCGCGGGCGCGCAAGGAGTGGCTTCGGGCCGCGCTGCCTCCTGAGTGGCTGCCGAGCGCGGCTCCCGAGCCGTCCCTGGGGAGGAGTTATGATAATCCTATTGCCATTAAGGGCGTCTGGGCAGGGAAAAAAACCCGAGTGACCATTAGCGCGGAGGGTTAGTCCGCCATCCGCCTTCATGCCCGGCGTCTGAGCTCCGTCCGGGGGGCAGCTCCTCTTCCCCAGTGCCGACGTGGATTTACCGCCC